>PVJX010032478.1:0-20428 GCA_004027295.1 Dolichotis patagonum
CTCAGAGTGCTGCTGGGGGCTTGCCCGAGAGGGAGGACAGAACGGTTCACCAAGACCAACAAAGAGAGGGAGACAGTGGTAACAGCGCCCAGTGACCTCCAGGGTGGGAGGGGACACCGTCATCTCCATGCTGCCTGTGCACACAAGGTGACATAGACATGAGGATCCAGGCTCCTCCCACCGCCCCCTCCCTCCACGGGGCGTGTGTGTGTGTGTGTGTGTGTGTGTGTGTGTGTGTGGACAGCTCCCTGGTGCACCTGGGATGACGGACCACGCAGTGGTCAGGGGAATGCTCCTCTCCTGATCCCTGATCCGTGGCTCTTCCGGGAAGAGCCACAGCCAGCTGGCTAGGCGTTTCCACCAGCTGTGGACACTGGACACAGCCCGCCTTGCAGAACTTGGATGGAGGGCTGCAGGGAGCCGGGGAGATACGGCCAGGACCTGGAGAAGGCAGGCTGGCACCAGGACGGGCCCTGGCAGGGGAGCCTGGAGCCGCTCCGTGTCCCCTTCTACCTCGGGGTGAGTCTCCTGTTCCCACGACCTAAGAAGTCAACCACCCAGGCATGCGATGGAGCGGAAGCCCAAGTCCCCCAGCCCTGTATTTCTGGGACCTGTAAGGAAAGGGGAGGCTACGTCTACAAGAATCGCAAGACAGAATGGTGACTGTGAAGGCCTTGGGGACGAAAGCCTGAGTCCCTTGGTGTCCAGTTAGGATGCAAGTCCATGGGGGCTGACAGAGCCCTGAGACCAGAAAGTCCAGAAAAGGCAGCTGCAGACGGCAGGGTGCTGAGCTCTCAGTAGAGTGTGGACTTCATGAGCAAACGGAACTGGGCGCCCTGGCCACGCCAGCCTGGGCCACCTCCAGGCCAGGGATTCTCCCCTGGTTGCTTGGGCTACACAGGATACCTGGGCCACATGTGTGCTATGGGCTGAGCAGCTCTCATCCAAAACCCTTGGGCACAGAACTGTTTGGGTTTCAGACTGTTTGGATTCTGGGGTGTCTTCAGATGCACAGTGAGATGTCTGGGGGAGTGCGAGCCACAGCTAAGCAATTCCTGTGTATTTCACGCACCCCTCGTGTGCATGGCTTCAGAAGGGAATTCCATGCGGTATTTTTGGTGCACTTTAGTTGTGACCAGGACCCATTGTATGGGTCAGGTGTGGGGTTTCCCTGTGTGGCATTGTGTTGGTGCTCAGAACGTTTGGATTCCTGAGGCAGGAGGACCACAAGTTCTAGACCACCTGGTCAATATAGTGGACTCATTTAGACTTTGTCTCAAAATTTAAACAGAAGATTTTTAAAAAGCCTTGGGAATGTAGCTCAGTATAAAGCCACTGGGTCCAATGCCCAGTACCATAAACTAACCAACCAACCAACCAACCAACCAACTAACCAACCAAACAACTAACCAACCAACAAACATTATCACCACAGTCATCATCACCAACAAAAACCAGTTTTGATTCTAACATTTTTGATCGGATACTTTTAGAATAAGGGTCCTCAATCTATAATTTGGGTTTGTTAGACTGACAAAAGCCACTGATTGCAGGCCAGCTGCATGCAGACTCCCTCCACCTATGCACACCCTCCAGCCTCCGACCTAGCTGCTCCTCCTCCCTGGTGGCTAATGACCTCTCTACCTCTGTGTGACCAACTCTTTAGCTTCCACCAGTGAACAAGGTCGTGCAGTATTTGTCTTTCTTGGGCCTGGCTTACTCCACTTGTGTCATGCTCTACAGGTTGATCCACATTGTCACAAGTGATAGGAAGTCATCTTTTTAATGGCCAAGTGATATTCTACTATGTATTAGACTGCATTTTCTTCATCTATTCATCCACTAATGGCCGGCCTGGCGGAAGCCTCATCTGATCCTTTGTGAGGGTGGTCCGTGTGCAGGGCCTCTGATTGGTGCGTGTGCAGGGTCTCTGATTGGTGTGTGTGCAGGGCCTCTGGTGAGTGTGCAGGGCCTCTGATTGGTGAGTGTGCAGGGCCTCTGATTGGTGTGTGTGCAGGGCCTCTGATTGGTGTGTGTGCAGGGCCTCTGATTGGTGGTTTCAGTTCTTCCCTTTGTATTCCCAGTGGTGGTGGAGCTGGGGCACATGTGCTTCTGTTTGCTGACTTTTAAGGACTCACCAAGCTGTCTCCATTGTGACCGACCTAATTTACTTTTGCACCAGCAGTGTGTGAGAGTCCTCTTGCTCTGCCTTCACCAACCTTTGTTATTTTTTTTTCGTCATGCCTCCTGGCCCTGTGTCTCCCTAACAATAGCTGCAATTGATCATTCATTGTTATTGGTTTGCTCCTTCTGGAAGGCAGGGCAATGTCTAGGTCCTTGCTAGGAATAAAATAAAGTCCACAGTGACACCCAGCAAACACACACAAAGCACACACCGAAGTGAGGGGAGGCCCTCCTCTTTTTCTCAGAACTTGATCCCAGTTGGAAAAGCCAGAGACAAGAGAGCATGTTTGGAGCTGGAGCAGCAGTGACTCCCAGCCAGGGCTCTGGTGGCCCAGGCGTGATGTAGGCCGCTTCCCTGGCTCTGAGGAGTGGGACCAGCTCAGGACAGAGTCCCTGGTGGTGACGGAGACGGCCACGTCCCTACCCTGGGCAGATGGCCATGTGTGTGGGTGGCAGCGGTGTGGCTGGGGGTGCAGCTTGGTGCAGGCTGCCTGCCTGCTGGTGTCCCCTGGGGGACTGAGCCCATGGGACCTTCATCTCAACAGTTTCCAAGGCCTGTGACTGTGAGTCCTCTCTAGGTGGTAGCCCACAAGCGTCCGTCCACTTAGCAACCAAGAGGCAGGACAGGCAGCCACCTTGAGGGGCAAAGGTCACCCTCAGCACAGGAGGCCTCCGAATTTATCTTTTCATTACTGAACGCTTTGGGAAGTGTGCCATCCCTAATTCCCTACCTTGGCCGCTGGGAACTTTAATGTGCAGTTAATTAAATGTTGTGTTGATTCACCATCCCTGAGCCTGCCCAGGCCTCTGGAGGTGGAGGCAGGGTTAGAAACCAAACAGTGGAGGCTGCCTGGCCCCCATGTGACGGTGGGCAGGTGGCTCTGCGTGCTGTAGGCCCTGGGCTGGGATCCGCAGCTGTTTGTGGTGGGAGCGGAGGCTCGGGTCCGGCTCATGCCCCCTCTCTGCCTCTGCCTGGCTGTGGCAGCCTTCGTCTCCATTTCACAGCCAGCTAAAGCCCCTCGCCGAGGTGCTGGCTGTGGTCACAAACCTGAAGGTGAGGGCTGGGCCGGCCGGGGAAGGAGCAGCGAGGCTGCAGGAGTGAACCCGAGGCCCAGGCAGGAAGACCCAGGCTTGTCTTCCCTTTGTCCAGGGCTTCCCAAAAAAATGTGTCCATTGCTAGACAGGCATCGTGGTGCAGCCAGGCAGCCGGGTGCACACTTCATGCCCAGGTCGTGGTGACTGGCATTTGTCACCTTCTGTGTTGTCCTTCCTCAGAGCGGGGCCCCTCTCCTGGTCCTTTAGGAGATGGGCAGTGCACGTCTGTGCTGTGGACTTGGAACTCCTCCTTCTGGACCCACAGTGCTGTGGAGAGCAGGAAACCTGGGCTGTCGGGTAACCCGTCTTCTGACCTCACAAGGAGATGCATTCTTTGCTCTGCATCTGGGCGCCCCTCACGGTGACGAAAGCGTCCTCCATTTGGGCCTGACTGAAGGTGGCAGTGACAGCTGTGGGGTTGGCTGGCACCAGGCTCCCAGCCCCAGCTGGGCGGAACCCGGCCCATGCCAAAGCAGAGAGAATCGCAGTCCTTCGGTGCTGAGTCCCTTCCTGGTGTCACTGCTGTGGTCATCGTGGTGGCCACGTCCAGGAAGCTGGCAGAGGTGGGGCCCACTGCCTTGGCAGCACTGCTGTCTTCTGAAAATGAATAAGAATTTAAACCTAGGCTGATAAACATATTGTTTCACACTGAGTTTCATCAGGAATACATTAACATTTTCTTAAAGGTAAAGGCAGGAGAAACGAAAGAATGGAGAAGGGAGCATCAGATTTGGATTTGGCCCTTAGGGTCCTTTCCACCACTGCTGTTTCCAAGCCAGGGCACCAGCCTGCGTAGCAGCGGCAGCCGGAAGCAGGGATGGGGGAGCACCCAATGAGTGTGTCCCAGAGCCCGGGGAAGGAGGTCGCTGGAGGCTGCACAGTGTGTGCTGCCAAGTGCCCCAGAGGGCCCAGGTGCAGTGGGCTTTGCCATGTGGGTCGCAATCACCCGTGGAGGAAGCCGTAGCCGTCCAGGCTGACATATGGCGGAGTTGGTGCCCGGCCCAGGAACCTCCATGTCCCCTGCAAGCGTGGCCCTGGTGCCCCCTCCTCCCTCCTCGGCGCCCCGAGAGCAGAGTGTGCCTGCCTGTGTCAAGGCTGTGGGCCTGGCACTTGGCAGTCACTAGGCTTCCTTCTGTGACAGAGACTTTTCCTAAGTCAGGGAAACTGTGATAGGACCCCAGACGCATCTGCTTACGAGTCAGGCATGGCGACTTCTTCCTGTGGGCCTGACTGTCGGCCGCCAAGGACGGGACTTCAGCATCTTCAGCAAAGTCACTGCGAAGAAGCCAAGCTGTGCTGGAGAAGGGACAGAGGGTGCCCGTCGTCCCCTCCCTCCTCAGTGTGCCCCTCTCAGGTTCGGTGAGCCTCCCTGGGGACCTGCTCTGTGCTCAGCATTGGGGACAGGGACCCGTCCCTACCTGCAAGACCGGAGGGGTGCACAGGTGACCCCCGAGCTGCAGAGGGGTGCACGAGCTATGGCGGGGTTCTGGGCACCTCTGCCTGGAGACCTGGTGGCGGTGCCTCCCAGCCTCAGCCTCCTCAGCAGCACAGAGGCCTTGAGATCTCCTGGGCCCGGACTGGCGCCGCTTGGCCCGGGGTGGGGGTCGCGGTGGCACTGATGGGTCAGGCAGGGCTGAAGGTGACAATGGAGGGACCTGTGAGGCACTCCTTGAAGAAGACCATGCTCCACAGTGGCTAATAGACGGGCAGACAGCGTGGTGGGGACAGAGGGTGGGGCTGGGTCAGATGACCTGGGCATCCTGGGGGGTGGGGTGAGGGGACAGGATGGAGGTCTGGCAGGGGTGTGAGGGCGGGGAGAAGGAGGGGCTGCAGGCCTGTTTGTTTTTAAAAATTTTTTTTATTTTATTTTAAAAGGAAGTAAAATTAAACACAACAAAACAGAATGGAACGGGACATAAGGAAGCATAAATTTCAAAGCTAGACAACCAGAGATCTTCACTATCTGTCATATTGTCTCTTGTTTTCTTCCAAATGGTTGTCCATATCTTTGCATATGAGGAGTTCATACTAAATAACATAGCCAATCTTTTCACAAGATGTGTAGTTCACTGGCTCCTACTTGCTAAGCAGGGGGAGGGGGAGGGAGGACACAAGATGGGGGACAGGATGACATGAGATGTCTGATTCTCAGCCCACATGCAGGCAGGATTACTGCCACCCCCCAGAGGGGGGAGGAGTTCCTTGTTCTCCTGGCACCCCGAGTCAACCACAAAGTGAAGGTCCCGATGCGCCAGGGTCTCTCTCCTTCAGGCTGCCGAAAGTCTGCCACACTCTCAGCCGCCCCCCAGAGGGGGGAGGAGCTCCTTGTTCTCCCAGTACCCCGAGTCAGTCACATGGTGCAGGTCCCGAGATGCCAGGGTCTCTCCCCTGCAGGCCCCCCAAAGCCCACCATACTCACCTGCCATTTCTTTCTGATGAATTGACCATTCCATTTCCAAAATTCTGGAATGGCCAACAGACCACAGAAAGAATTCTCTTTAGGCTCCTGTTTGGAACCAGCAGCTACAGTGATCTGCTGGCCTTGCTTCAGGGCCATTGCAGGCCTGTTTGGAAGGTAGAGTAGGCAGGGCCAGAAGAGGAGGAGAGACAGAGACAGAGACAGAGACAGAGACAGCCAGAGGTGGGTGGAGAAAGAAGAGACAAGGGCGATGGTGAGGAGAGGAATGGCGCTGGATGGGGACTGCGGGTGTGGGGCGTTTTGAGGGTGAGACTGATGGTGCAGCCTTGTTAACCAACCACAGAGCTGCAGGAGGGTGAGGGATCCTTCACAGAGGGCCCCGTGGGCGGCTGCCACCCAGCCCTGCTGTCTCCTGTCCACGTGGTGACTCTGGTCCCTCTGCTGTGTCCCTGCTCAGAGCAAGGCCTGACCAGGAGACAGAGACACCACGCTGGGTCTCCTGTGAAGGTTGGTGGTGTCCCGAGGGCCTGCCCTATGCACTGCTGCCGAGGGGGCCCAGCGACAGGTCACTGCTGGGCTGGGCAGAGGAGTCGCTGCGAGTCCGAGGGCATTGGAGGCCAATGTGCGTGTGGCTCGTGTCCCCAATCCGGCTCGGAGGGAGGCGGCCCTTCGCCTGCCAACACACGCAGGTCCTTGGGACCGAGCGGGGCAAGGCCTTCCTGCCCTGTGTGCGGAGGGAAGATGCCCTGCCATGGTCGGCCTGGCCCGGCCCTAGAAATACTCTACACTGTGTGTTTTATTTACAGCTCATGAAAGTATGTAGACTGTAAACATTTTATGTTTCCTATTTAATTTTTGAGTAACGTATGTTCATTATACACACGAATACAAGGGTTTGGCGTGCTATTTCAACATGGAAACATTTTAATTTTCCTCGAATTGGAATTGCATTTTACACAAAAAAGGGTATTGGACTTTGACGTCTTAGTGATGAGAGAGAGAGACAGAGAAAGGTCGCTTCAGAGGCCACAGCTCTGCGGTCCCCCACATCGGGGAGGAGCGTCGGCTGCAGGTGGTGGCTCAGATGTCACAGCCCTTGTGTGGGTTCTTCCTAGTAGCAGAGTCTGCGTGTCACCTGCGCACGTCCTCCGCGTGAACCATGTCACTTCCGGGTGATGTGAGACTCCTGCGAGGAGAGGAGAGGATGGGCTAGCAGGCCACAGCCATCAGCAGTTTGCACCGGTGCTGGCTGGGTGCTGGGGGCTTGCTGTCCTCGGAGTCCTGTGCACTGCCCCGTGCTGGAGTTCGTCTGCAGGGGGCCTGGGCTGTTCCTGGGGCTTCCCGCCCGGGGGCAGCTCAGGGCCCTGCGCAGACCCGGTGAACAGACAGTGCAGCCCAGCCACACCGCCTCCCCGTGTTCCCAAGGTGCACACAGTAGGAACTCTGCTTCCATCTGTCCTCTCTGGGTCCCCTCCCAGAGCTGCCGTGGCTCTGAGGTGAAATCCCTGGGAACAGCCTCTTTGGGGACTCTAGCCACCTCCCACCACTTCCAACCACCGAGGGTCACCACACAAGCTTGACAAAGCCGAATTTGAAGGAAAGTGAGCTGGGAGCAGAGACTCTGGGCTGTGTCCCCAGGGCACGTGGCTGTGCTGTGGGAGCTCCAGGGATACGGAGGAGATGTGTCCACTGTGAAATGAGTTCAAGGAGCAGGCTGCATCCCAGCATCAGACAGGTAAATGAACGAAAGAGTAAGGATGCATAAAAAGCAAGCAGGAGGTGAGGTGAGGCTCGCTGGTGGGGACTCACTTCGACGTTTGAGTCCTCTTGGTACCGGTTAACACGTTTCGCAGGCAGTGGGAGAAGGCCCTGCAGTTCACACCCAAAGCCCTGCCAGCTTGGCATAGGCCCCCAGGGATGGGATCTGTGGTGTCAGCTGTGTATTCACACCCTGTGCTCCCGCCACTGAGCTCTACTCTCACCTTACAGAAAGCTCTCCTCCAGTTTGTAGGTTTGGGCACTGTGACCAATACAGCCAGGAAATCAGCAGAGCTATGGAGAGGCCAGAGCTGGGGTGCGGACTTCCAGAGGGAGGGAATCACTGATGGTCTTGTTCCAGGGCAGAAAGAGCAGGAAGCTGAAGCAGCCAGAAAAGGGAAGGAGGGGGAGGCAGGGAGGTAGAGGCGAGGCGAGGGGAGAGGGCAGCGGAGGGCCCTAGAGGGCAGAGGAAGAGAGGAGAAGCTGGGACCTCGGTGGCTGAGCCCAGGGCGGCCCAGGGAGCAAAACAAGGACACCCCACAGGTACCTCCAGCCACCCCACAGGGTGGACCACTGGTCCACCTCCCTTCCACCAGCTGCTGTCTGGGCCCAGCAGATGCCTGTCCCTTCCCCTGTCTCTACCTGCGCCCAGATGGCCTGGGGCTGCCCCGCTGACCACCCACCCTGGCACCGTCGGCTTCTGCCCCCCAGAACGTGGCTGTCTCTGTGCCCAGCCTCCCGCCTTGCAGCCTGCACTGGCACGCTGCTCCTGAGCTGGGGACAGCAGAGGCCACCGTGCCCGTGCTGTGCGTGTGGATGCTGGGCAGGTGTGACTCAGCCCTCAGCATGCACGGGGAGGTGGAAACATATGATGAGTGCTTAAATTCAGAGTATTACGGCAAGACACCGCGCCACGAAGCCCCTCCGAACCCGTGTCCCGTGGATCTTACCACTGCTTGCGGCTGCCGAGTGTGGTCAGCAGAAAGCAGCTCACAGAAACACGCTGCTGTGTCCTCACCCGCTTTGCTCACCGGGGCTGGCGTCTGACTCTTCCCCAAAGTCCCAGGGACCGTGATTGGTAAGCGTTTTGAATCCATTCAGGGCATCAAGCAGCCGAGATGGTGCAGCTGACAACTCTCACGAAAGAGGACCCCAGAGCTGCTGCGGGAAATGGCAAGAAAGGTGGGAGTTTTGAGGAAGATTAATAGCAATGTGTCTTTTACTATAATAAACTTTTAAAAGTTAAACATCCCCGTGTTTTCTGATCACAATGCTGCACACAGCTCGAGGTGGGCGTCGGGCATGCGCCCAGGCGGTGAGCCGGCTGGCGCCCGGTCTGGCGGGGAGGCTGGTGGGTGAGGAGAGAGAGGAGCCAGAGCACACTTAGCCGCTGTCCTCGGCCGGGCTGCCCTGGGCCACTGCGCCTTTCACGGAGACCCTGTGCCGGCACCTCCAAGCTGTCATACTTTTCTAGAATGGGGGATTTTGATCAATGTTTAGGCAAGAGAGGAGGCGCGGTGTCTTCCATAGATTTCATTTACTCGTGTGTGAAGGCCCAGCCTTTGCCGGCTTGATAAGGTAAAGGGGTCGCTGGTCTGCCACTTCCCAACGTCAATCTCCTTGTTTGCTTCTGGCTGGCAGCTGGTTCTCTGCCTTTGAGTCGATGGCAGGAAGGCGCTCTGGAGACTTTGGGAAGAAAGGCGAGGGAGGAGAGACAAAAGGTGCCCTTTTTATCCAAGGAGCAGGGAGCACAGGGAGAGAGAGAGCTGTTCTCCCTGTCGCCCACAGCCTGCCTGTCAGGTATGGGGCTTCAGAGGGCTCCACGACCTCCCCCACAGCCAGCCGGCACTTCATCATTTTTTTAGCATCTCTCTGGGGACAGGGACATGAAAGTGAACCACAGGTCAAAGTCAGGAGTGAGAGGTGCCGGGTCCTTTGTTGGAAGCCTCACCTGCCCGCCTTCCGGTGCAGGCAGGGTGGGCGCTGGCCATTCCCGGCACATCCTCCCCCAGGGCCACACAGGTATTTACATTTCAAACTGCCACCGCCTGCTCTTGATTAATTATTTAGTGGCCTGGCCACCCTGGAACGTTTGGGAGTTCCTGTTTCACCTAAAAGGTCCGGTCCTTTCTTATCCAAACCTTCCTTCCCTGAAGGCAAAGGGGGGCTTTCTGAAGGAGCCACCAAACTGCCCCCTGCAGCCCTGGCACCTGGACATCCTGCTCCTCCCGCAGGCAGCAGCCCTGTGGACCAGAGGCCCCTGGCTGGCGCCTCTCCTGCCTGGCTCTGACCTCAGCCAGCTCCAGGTTTTAAATAAGTAAGTAACAGCGTTTTAAAGCATGGCTTCAAAGTTGCTTGTCTCTCAGTTATTGGGGGGGGGGATGGCGGGGGAGGAGGAGGGGCGACCACAGGGCTTTGCCTGTGGTGGGGGGAGTGGGGTGGTGGCACCATCCTCTATAACGGTGTGGAGACAGGCCGGTGCTTGGGGGCTCAGCTGCCTTGGAAACAGGGACCCTAAGGCTGGGTCCAGACCGAGGCCTGCGGTGCCCTGAGGGTTTTGTGGCTTCTCTCGAGCCGCTCACAGCAAGCAGCGGTCCCAGGTAGATGCTCAGGACGTCAGGAGCTCACCCCACGCTTTGCCCTGTGTCGGATTCCCAGGGCTGGGACTCAGGGAGGTGGGCAATTCCACTCCCTGTGGGAGCCGTGGCTGGAGTCCTCGAAACCTCTGGCTTTCTATTCCGAGGCTTCACCGTGGTGCAGTTGTGGAAAGAGTGCTTTGTTTTCCAGGGCTGCTTTGGCCATCTGTAAAAATGGCATCAATAGATCTTACTTTGGGAGACACCGTGAACCAAAACTAGAGGCAAGTGCAGGGCAGTATTTGGCCGTGGTCAGCAAGCAATTTGGCTTTTTAATGTCGGAATAAATAAGTAGTGTCTGTGCAAAAATAACCTCTGATCAGTTCTCAAAAAAGAAAGAGAAGGAAGGTTCTGATTTTTCTATTTTGTAACCAAAGTAGAGGAGGGAGGGAGGGAGGGAGGGAAGCGGCCTAGCACAAGTGACACCCATCCCAGGGAGGCTTGTAGCTCATCTCTGTTTTGTAGCCCTTGGAAGCCAAGGGTCCACCTGTCCCCAGGCCAGGCCGAGGCCCTGGGAAGTGAATGCCGCTGGGTCTTCTAGCACTGCTGGTTCTGCCAACCTCAGGCCCCGTTGTGAGATCTGCGATCGATGTGTGCAGCCAGGCTCCACCTGCTGAGGTCCCCGTGGCGCTGGCAGCGTCTAACCTTCCCGGGTGGTAGGTGACAAGATCACAGCTCAGGAGAAGGAGCTGCTTGGGGGCGCCACAGGTCTGTGCCCACCTGATGAGCAAGGACTCTACAGCCGCGCCTGCAGCTTCAGCTGGGCACTGACAGTGCTGCTGGGGTGACCCCAGGGCAGTGCTGCTGAGGTGACCCCAGAGCAGGGCCTGTGCTTGGAACCTCCAGCATGGGCTTCCTTGTCCTACTTGCTGTCGAAGTTCAGAGACCGCCCCTGCCATTCCAAGTCTGGTGTCTGAAGCAGGAGGCCGAGAGGCCCAGTGCTGCTTGTGCTGTGAGGCCCGGACTTCCGGGCCAGGGAAAGAGCCAGGGAAAGAGCCAGGGAAAAGTCACGTGTCTTCTTGTCCATGGTGGAAAAGCTACCAGATCCCAGGGTCAGGCCCTCAGGGACCTTTCTGGCTCTCAGGGCCTCAGGAAGGTGGGAGGCTCTGGGTCTCCTGGTCCCTTCCCACACGGCCTCAGCTGCAGAGTAAGCTCGGCGAACCTTCTTCCCCAGGCAGCGCTGCCCATGCCCTGCGCACATCTGGGAGCTGAGGCCACTTCAGGGAGTGCTGTGGGGGGCAGAGTCCACCCTGCAAGCCCCTTTCCTCAGGCCTCAGCCCCCCAGGCTCTGTGTTGTATCCACACGTGGCTTCCCACACAGGTCCCTCCTGGGCCAACCCTTCCTGAGGTCAGAAGCTTTGTCATGGAGCAGAGTCCCAGGGGGCCCCAGGAGAGGCTCCCTGCACCCTCCTCTCCTCTGGCAGAACCTCGGCTCTATGCTGCTGACTAGGACCCCTCCATGTTTGTAATTTTTCCCCAACCGGGGATGGAAAGCTGACTTCCATGCCAATAGCTATGCTGGAGGATGAGTTTCCTTCTCTTGTCCCTTTGACATTGCGCTGGTGACACTGGCATCTTTGGGCTAGAGAACAACGTTGCAATCTTGTGGGTGCAGCAGTGAGAAACCCTGGCTCCTCCTGTGGCCTTGGGGTCCCCAGAAGTCACTGCTCTTGGAGCAGCAGGACTGGTCATTTGTCGGAAGGGACAGTAACTGGTAGTTACGACATCGGTGGACGCCGTCAGCGGCATCCTGCTCGCCGTGTCCCGGCCCTGCCTTCCTGAGCGGCTCTGTACGTAGTTCAAGGTCACCCGACTCATTCTGCCCAGAGGCCCGTGCATGAAGCGGGGTCATTTGCAGGCCGAGGCGCTTACGGTGCCCACAGGGCCATGGCAAAGGGCAGCGTCGCCATGTGACAGCCCAGGTGTGACAGCCAGGGAGGGGAGACCCCTCTGGCCACGCCGAGGTGCAGACACTCAGGCCCAGGTCCTGCTACCTCCACCACCCCTGTTGCCCCTGTGAACACAGCCTCGTGGAATTTATGCATATTTCACTGAATTCTGCCTCCTTGGTGTTTGTAAATGGCCAGTGGTTTCCCTAGGCTTGAAGGCCTGACAGCGTCAGAGAATGAGGTACAGGAAGAGATGATTTGCCACGTTCTTCCCTTGTTTCTGTTGTTGCCTCTCGAGGGAGGGGCAGGGAGGACAGGGGATGGTGACGTGGGGGCTCAGCTGGGTCAGGTGTGTAGAGGTGCAGACTGCCTGTGATGAGTGTAATCACTACGTGCTGCAAACGTGGACGCTTCAAAGTGAAAAGGAAAGCTAACAGAGAAGCCAGGGGCTCGGTGCCTGGTACTGGGCAGAAACACCAGCAGACAGTCAGCCAGTGGCCTCTGTGCAAGGTCCCCAGAGTGCCCTCAGCCTCTGCTTCCTGATCCCGTGCTGTCCTAGAACCGCTTGGCCCTACATGCACTGCTGGGCAGTCAAAGGACAGGACGATGCAGGATCACCGGCTGCCATCACCTTTCAGCACTGTGTCCCCTTGGGTCAGGGCCACGCCTAGCAATGAACACAGAGGCTCCAGGCCAGACAGCCCCAGGGTCAACCTGAACCCGATTTGGTTCAGTCTGAGATCTGTGGCCGATGTCAGCAAAGGGAACTGGTGGCTGGAGACAAAAGAAAGGACACTGCTGCTCCAAGAGGATTGGGGCAGCAGAGTTCACTGTCTCCTCCAGGCAACTCACAGGGTGTCTGAGACTGTGACTTGCAGACAGGAAGGGAGTCTTATCGGCCCAGGGTGACCCCAACTTAAGAGGGGAGGTGTCTGTTGGTACAGGCTGTTATCTAAGACTTTTTCCAGCGGTGAAGGAAGAGTCATGGGTCTCTGTCTGTGCCACTTTCTCCAGCCCAGCTCACGGGCACAGAGGGTGAGGTCTGTGATGCTGAGCCTACATGTGCCTGTGTGTGGCTCCACCCAATGTCCCCGAGGCAGTCCTGGCCAAGATGCTCACCCCAGCCCCAGAGCAGTGGCGTGGTGTCTGGGAGCCCTCGATGCATGCAAGCCACTATGGAAGAGCTCGGGAAAAACCCAGCCTCCCCACAGGGCCTGGGTCACTTCTGGGGAATTCATCCGTGTGGAAGGAAGCACAAAGCTGGAACAGGTGGAACAGGGTGACTGGACTTCACCGAGGCAAAACTGCTGGATGTGTGGCACACACCTGTAGTCTGAGCCTTTGAGAAGCTGAAGCAGGAAGATTGCAATTTTGGGCCAATTGTGGGCAGTCTGATGATTTAGGGAGCTCCTGTTTTGAAAAGCAAGCAAGAAAGCAAGCAAGTGCAGAGAGAGAGGGGGCTGAGGATGTGGCCTGGAGCAAGGGTCTGAGTTCAATTCCCAGGACTGCTGAAAACAAAAATAAAAACCAAAAACCTTCTTCCCAATACCACCAGCCAAAGACCCAGAGGTCCCGCCTCACCTCCTGCCCTCTTCCCAATGTGGCCCTCAGGGTTTCACCTTTGACGATGACAGCATGCAGGGAGGACAGGTGTGCTTTGCCACCTCCTCCCCGAGGAAGCTGCAGGGGCATCTCAGGCAGGGTGCCCAGGGCCCTTCCCGCAGCTCCGGAGGGCAGGTGGCCAGTGCGCTCCTATTCTGCTGAGGAAGGAGGGACACAGGAGCACTGCAGCCTTCCCTCAGCTTCTTCGGGTGCCCCCAGCTGCATTCCCAGCCTCCCACATGTCAGCTGGGCCTGGGTGCAGATCTGTCCCAAGAATCGGCTCTTCCTCTGGAGCATCTCCTGCGGCCACAGCCCGGTGATGGCCTGACACCAGCGTTCCCACTGCCTGAGCAGAAATGACAGCTGTTCTAGCATTGATTCTGTGGTCTCAGGGTCCCTAGACCAGCTTTCCCCCGCTGTGGGGAGGAGTCAGGCTGAAGCTGTGCAGCCAGAAAGACACCGTAGACAGGGGACAGCCGGTGTCCTCTGCTGGTCTTCTTCCCCCAGCTGCACACCGGTGGGCTGGGTAGGGTCCTGCTGAGCTGCAAGTACTGTGCTCCCCGGAAGATGGTGGAGGTGGAGTCACGTGGCACGCCCTGTGCCACACCTGGAAGGGCTCGGCTTCCGGGCTCCGAGTTCCCCAGGCGATTGCGTCATCTTGGTGTCACTGGGAAGAACAGACTCAGGACTGCGTGCCCAGCGCTGGCCCCTGCTGGACTCTCAGCCTCCTCCCACGGAGCCATTAACTCCGCCAAGCAAGAGCGGCTTGGGAATTCGGGGAGAACCTTGGCTCTCGTACATCTGGTATGAACACCTCCGATGGGATATTTTTTCCCATGAATAATTTAGTAATTATTGTTTTTATTTATTTCTGGTTGGGCAGGAATCTATTAAAATGGTAACATTTGGGTCAGTGAATTTAAAGGGTAAGCAAACGTAGTGCCTTCCTTTTTTTTTCTTTTTATTCTCCAGAACCGTAGCAATTAGAATTATATCATGAGTTTGGGTGAAAAGTCAGCCAATCCCAACCCACGTGGAACTGCAAAATAAACCGTTCCACATTTCCCACTTCGCGGAGAGGCTGATGAGGAGGCAACGTGTGACTTACACAGCCTGGAAAGTGCAGTGGTGGGAGCTAGCATTTCCACTCACCAAACCCTCCATGGGAGTTTGTCTGTTGACCCCTGACTCAGCCCATATGGAGTAAATAGGGACAATTCAAATCCAGAATTTTTGAGTTTTCTGTTGTATTTTAGAGCAGGTGGTTACAGCTTTCCCACGGAAGAATTTGGAAGAGCTACACCTCTAGATTCTGCAGATTCTTCCTGATCATAAAAATGTCCATATTTTAACCACGGTTACTCTCTGAATGGCCCAGTTCTTGTGACAGAACATAAATGTTTTCAAAAGGTCAAGTCCTCAAATTCATCTTGATGAGATACTTTCCAAATGTGAAAATTATGGGTGGCTGAGTTGTTACCTTCTACCCCAAAATGAAAATTCTGGCATTCTCTCAGACGCCTCCTGAAGCATGCCTCCAAAGCTTCCCCGACACGTGTGAAAAGCAAGTTTCACGAGGACCCGGGACCGCAGCCGGGAGGCTCTGCAGAGTCGATTTCAGAAAAGGGGATCTCGAGTTGGGCACAGGACACTGCTAACCTTCTGGGCTGGAAGGTATCCTGAGGTACCTAACGCTATTTATGAAGCTGCATATGTGCTCCCGAGCGCCGTTCAGATCCAGCTCTTTCAGCGAGAGATGGAAACCATATGTGTGTCTGAGGCCCTTCTGTTTCGCCTTGGAGAGTCTTGGGTTTTGTTTTGATTTCCAACGCGGCATCACTTTTCAGTTTGAAGGCACCCTGGGCACGTCCTTGACTCTCTGTGTCCTGCGGGGCTATTTCCCTTATCCCTTAGCACTCTCCTCAGCTTCTGAAGGTGCTGCGGCCCGTGTGTCCTCAAAACCGCATTCTCAGAAGCAGAGGCCTGAGGGGAAGGTGAGAAGCACTCAGGCTCACGCTTGGCACCCAGCTGCTGAGCGCCTCGCTTATTCCCCGCTTGAGTTCCTGCGGTCTTCTCTTGCCTTGAGTCACTGTTTCTGCTCTGTGGTGTGGAGCCGTGGATACACCCCAGGGTGCAGAGAGCTGCAAATCCGTTTCCCATGCCCTCCGGGAAGCACCTGGCTGTGGCCTGGCGTGTGGCCTGCAGCATTTCAGGAGCACCTTGCAGGTGTGGGGATGCGAGAGGCAGACTCAATCCTGGCACCCAGCCCTGTTCCTAGTTCTGGAGCATGGAATAGCACAGCATTGGCCTCCAGAAAGCAGAGGTATGTGGTACCCAAGGAACTGTGGGGACACTGGGTAGGAGCAACTGAGACACTCATCTTAGTCCACTTTCTGCCACTAAAACAAAACACCCGAGACTGAGGAATTGGTAAAGAAGAGAAGCTTATTTGGCTTATAGTTCTGGGAGCTGGGAAGTCCAAGAGCATGGCACTGACACGAGTCAGGGCCTCTTGCTGTACCAGAACATGGCAGAGGGCATCAAGTGGCAAGACAGAAGCCACCGGTGCCATGGCAAGGTGCCTGGCTCAGGACCCTCAGCAGCTGGCGTTCCACGGTCCTCTGTCTGTGCTTTGGCAGGGCCTGGCTTCAATTCGCTCAGCTACACAGCAGCACCATGACCCAGCCCCCCTGCGTGTGCATCTGTAGGTGACACAGATGATGTACACTCAGTGAGTGCTCCTCAGGTGGTGACTGTGTTCCAAGGTTGGCGGCAGCTTGCAGAGCTCCCACGACTGATGGTGGCTACCTGGGCACCCCATGGAGGGGCAGGAAGACTGGGATCTGGGGTGCACCGAGAGCAGAAGCCATTACTGACTTCAGGTTGGCTCCCACTAACTTACCCAGGGTTCCCAGGAACAACCAAGATATACCAAAGCCTTTTAAGAGCTCAAAAAAAATTAAGACATTTTAACAGAAAGAAAAACTGCCTTCATGCATTTCTGCATTCTCAAATTATTTCAGAAGCTGTATTTGAATTATTGCATCATTTTTGATTGATGTATAGTACAAAGAGGTGTCTGAATACACAGATTCAGCAAGATCACATAAGTAATCTTTCTATGACATTGAATGGTGCTGAATACAGAGTAAAAGCAGTATTTGGAAGTGTTGTAGACAGATGCTGCACACTTTTCTATATGGTATTAAACTGCATGGATTAATAAGGCGGAGTAACGCAGGGCTTTTTACAAAGCATGGTGGTCGTTAGAAAAATTAATGTAGGCTATGCTGATAAAGACCACACAGTTCCAGCAAAATTTCTATTTAGTCTCCCATGCATTTCTGCCTGTGCGGCTGGGTTCACACCATGGCAGTGCATCTAAAGACACTTACGTTTCTGACACTTCCACGTGGCAGAGCATTTAAGCGATTCCCTTGCACTGATCTTGCTTCGTAATGATATATTTGTGTGACGAGGTCTTGCCTGCCTTGTCCCAGCTCAAGCCTACTTTCAAACCTGCTTCAAGAACGACAGTCTCTAAGCTGCCTGTGTTAGTCTGCCTTCACTGTGATGAAATTCCTGGGGGGCTAAAGTTCACAGAAAAGAGTGTGGGGCAAAGAGCTACTGGGTGCGGAGCATGGAGTCCACAAGTCCACGCAGCACAGTGCCGGCCAGCACGGGTCCATAGCCAATGGCAGAGCTCCGAGGGGCCGCAGTTTGAAAGAGGCTTCCAGAAATTTAGTGGTGAGGCCCAGGCTTATATAACAACTCGCAGCAGGAGACGGCTTGCCCAGTGAGCTCAGCACCCAGCTACAGAGGCCCCATCAACTCCTCTACTGCCACCACTGGGACCAGGGCCCCAACGCACAAGGGAGGGGGACACACGCACCTCGGCCACGTTTCCCTCTGAGAAGGACATGTCGGCTTGGAGTGACGTCCCTTTGTGATTGCAGGAATCGCGGTGATCTGGAAGGTTTGGCCGTAGTCGACATGAGTGATTTCAGGACGTAACTGATTTGGCAGTCAGGTTGAGGAGGAGGAGTTCAGGACCGATTCGCGAAGGTGATGAGTAGCGATTGAAACGCAGCTCACACGGGGCTGCGCGCCTGGGCCCCAGGGCTCAGGGCTCGGCCTGCCTAGATATTTCCACTGCTCGGGGCTCTTGTTTCTGTAGTCGTATGTGAAGCAGTTGTGTTTATATAGAGAAGTGGATTGTTAAAGCAATTATTCATAGCACCCAATTTCCCACTCTTCACTGAGAACCTGAGTAATTTATATCAATATTCAGAATATTAAATAAACATGTGAAGCTGAATGATCTGAGGACATAAATGAATACATAAGGATTTCTAAAGCTAGGCGAGCACACAGGGTCCTCAGTGACTTACTCATATTAATGAGCAAGGTGGGCTTTGTGGGTTGATCACTCCAAGGACAAGGTAGTATTTGTCCTGGGCTCTGAATCTACAAATTTTATTCCAAGTCTGACTGGGCCCTGGTGCTTCATTTGGGTTTGAGGGGCAGGAAGACAGTGTGAGGGGATGGATGGGTACCTAGCTCTCATAACTCCAGGCAAGACAAGGCAAGTCTCTCCTGATGTCCAAGGGGTGGTTGGAAAACATGGTGAAGGCTCATATTTTAAAGGGTTACTAGAACAGAAGACACTGCCAGTAGAGCAGCTCACTACCACCTCTCTGAATGCACTTACTCTGTCATTCTTGCCACTTCATGAAGCAGTTCCAGAAGCCCTCTTTTGTGTCATTATGAGGTGTGATCAAAATTGTGGTGAATGCTGCTGCTTCGTACCATCCAAAGATAGGCTCATAAAATCACTGTAGTGTGTGGTGCTCCCACCCGTCTTACTCACCGGATCTGACACACTGTGACGTCTGCCTCTTGCCCAAAGTTGAAATAACCACAAGAGGGAAACATTTTGAATCAGTTCAGGACAACCAAGAAAGCACCACTAAAGACACCTACATTTCTGCTATTTCCACATGGCGGAGTATTAAAGTGATTACCTTTTGTCTTGGTTGCTTTTCTCTTATTGCTGGAACAAAATACCCAATGTTCGTAATTAAGGAAGAAAGGTTTATTTAGCTCATGGTTTGTGGAAGTTTCAGTCTTCAATCAGCTGGCTCCAAGGTAGGTTGGCATGGCAGAGGGGTATTAGTTCAAGATGGTGGAAGACAACAAAATCAACAAGAGACAAGAAAGGGGGGAGACAGCCTCTTTTCCTCTCTTATGTTGTAAGCACGCTACCTGCTCTTGGGTGGGTGTAGCACTCACACCATCTCTGTGCCCTCCTCTTGCACAGGCTGAGAATGTTACAAAGTGAGGACCCTGCCCCCCTGCGGGGACACTTAGTTAAACTGCTCAAGTTGGCACCCTAGAGCATGTCCTCTATTCCCCATGTGAGACGGGGGAACCCTGCCTGCATGGGACTCACAGAAAGGACATGTCCTCTACACTTAACTGCTGAGTCAGTTAAGCTTCTAGACTTCTCAAGTTGACACAATTTGTCAGCATCACACCTTGCTTTCTCTTGGTTTGTAAGATATGTTTATCTGACAAGGTCACGCTTATCCCGTTTCATAAATGAGAGCTTTGTAAGAGTTTGGACTGGGCCCGTAGTGCACGGTGCTTCTGGTCACATAGTCTATCAGAAGGTTGGCTTGGATTTGCTCCAGCAATGGCTGAATCCTCCCGGTTTCTCGCTGTGGTCCAATCCAGCGTCTCCTCCCTCCCATGTCTTCTTCTGCACACCGCTTGTCAGCTGCAGAATGGAGCCAACGTTTCTAACATAGAGAAGCAAGCCTGGTCCCTACACCGCAGCCTGCAGTGAAGAGTGACACTGGGTGTCTCCCCAGGGAGAAAGTGCGATCTGGCCCCTTCCCACACCTGCGGCCACATTTCTTTTATTTTTGCCTTCTTGCTATTTCCCAGCCCCGAGTTCTTCCTGTCCCCACAGTCATCCAACCTTGCAAATTACAACTGTGCCTCCTGGTCTCAGCTAGGACGTCACCTTGCAGGAGTCTGTGATGCCTCAGGAGGCTGCGGGACCCTGTGTGATGCTCCCACCACTGTGCATCACAGCCCTGGCCGCCTGTGTGGCCTCACCGTGCTGTAAACCCTGCTGAGGGCAGGAGCCAGGGTCCAGGAGGAAGCAGGCAATGATGCCTGTCACTCAGTGCACAGTGACGGGACAGGGCAACAGCGCTGCGATGGCCCGGCGCCCTGTCTCGGAATGGTGGCTTCCGTGGCTTCCGTGACTGGGTGCTGAGGTAATCAGCTTAGAAAGAGAGAAGGTTGGCTTTGGCTCACAAGAGTGGCCGATCAGCTCCACAGCAAGGGCCCAGGGCCATACAGCCTGTTGGGCGTGGGGCACAGGCCAGAGCGACCTGTTCATCTCACCGGCTGTGCGCAAAGAAGATGGCAGGCCTTTGGCACGGGAGAGGCCACATTCCAGGGGTGGGGATCTGTGGGAGTCACCGTTGAGGGCCACTGTATGTCTGCACCACTTGCACAGCACCATGCTGTGATGCCTGTCTGGGATCCCTGGGCCACAAGCATCCCTTTCCGTGAGTCCCGTGCAGGCAGGGTCCCCCGTCTCACATGGGGTCTGCACTGCGTGCACCAGCCATAATCATGCCTGGTGGTGTCACCACAGGGGCCCAGCAGGGGCACAGCTCTGGCTGGAGGTTGACACTGGCTCCTGGCCTTGGGTGATGAATGGGGCTGGGGGTTGGGCTTGGCTGAAATGCACGCATGTGTGTGTGTGTGAGCGTAAGTGTGTGTGAGTGAGTGTATGTGTGTATGCGTGTGTATGTGTGTGTGAATGT
>PVJX010032479.1:0-20379 GCA_004027295.1 Dolichotis patagonum
TGGTTGTATAGTCAGTGTATATTTACCTTTATGACAAACTGCCATATTTCCAACATGGTTATATGCTTTTATTGTCTCAGAATAGGTGGTTGAGAGTTTTGTTCATCTGTATCCTTATTATGGTTTGATTTGGTCAGTCTTTGTTACTTTAAGAACTAATTGCATAGTGGTACATTATCTTACTGTGGTTATAATTTGTATTTCTCTAGTAACTAATAATGATAAAAAAACTTTGCGTGTACTTTGTTATATTTTTATCTTTGTTTTGAAAATATTCATAACTTTTCCATAATTTAACTGGAATTCTTGTCATCTTCCAAATTGTATGTTTCGGAAATACTGAAATTCATTCATTATGGCACTTAGTTTTCATTTCCTTAAAATATTATTAAAAGTGAAAAAATTATGAAGTATTTCACCTATTATTTTCATTTCTGTTTCCTACAGTTGTTGTGATATATATATATATATAACCTTTGTCTAGTCAAACGTTAAAATGTTTTTGCTATGTTCACTCTAAAATTTTTATAGTTTCATTTTTTACATTAAGTCTGAGATGCATTTTATTTAATTTTCATAGTAACAGTATAAGGCAAGAATTGAGGCTTACTTTTGTTCCTATGAATAGCCAGTTAACCCATTCACCATTGAATTATGTTAGTATCTTCACTAAAAATCAAATGGGTTTGCATGCATGGTTAGTATAGATCACTTAATTGTTTTCAATTGTTTTATGCCTATCAATTTGCCTGTTCCTTTCTATTGCAGTACCTTGATTAATATATCTTGAAATCTAATAATTTATTTTCTCTAAATTATTTACATTAATCAGAATTATGTAGATATTTGGGTTATTTGCATAGTTTTGTAAACATCAGAACCAGCTTACCAGTTTTTATAAAAAGATAGCTAATACGGTAATAGCTCAGCTCACAAACCCTCTTGTTTGCCTACAATTCAGTTAACAAATAAACAAAAAATTTGCTTCTGTTTTGGAACTCCACATCAGGTGACAACATGAATACAACAGGGCATGTCCCCCAAAATAATAAAACAAATTAGTAAGCCAAGTCACCATTGTTTTTGACTAGAATTGAGTTCAATTCATAGATCAACATGTGGAAACTTGAGATAACAACATTGACTCTGAATAAAAATATTTCCCATTCGTCAGTATAGTATACCTCCCAATTTAGTTGTATTCAATCCTTTTGTTAAGTTTTAATATGTAGTCCTTAAGTTACTTTAATAGTCTTCTTCAATTTTGTCAGTGTTCAGCTAGTCAGAAGATCACATGCACTTTATCCTTCGTTAAACTAGTAGGCTGAAGTATGTAGTGTCTTTTGAATGTTAAAAGGAACCAGTATTATTGAAATGGACTCTATTTGTACATGGTACATTATCCATTTCATAAGTTTTGAATTTGATTTGCTGACATTTTAAAACATGTTATTATATTCTCATTCACTATTCAGTGGAGGATTTCAAACTGTGATTTTCTTTTCTTGTCTTGCTTTGTTAACAGCAGTAATTCTTGCCTAGGAAAATAATTTGAAAAATTTTTTGATAAATATTTAGTATTTTTAATTATTTATATCATCCTTTAAGGAAAGGTCGTGTTTCTGATAGGAGCAAACTATTACCAGATGAATAGATCTAAATTATAAAAAGAGAATACTATAATAATGTAACACAGAATTTATAAATTGGGTAACTTTTGATAGAGTGTGAACAGTCCCGTTACCATTTGTGTTTCAGGGGAGAACAACAGAAACCTAATCTTTATGATATAAATAAGTCCTGTCTGGGGAATTAATAGGAACGTCCCAATTCACAATGCTTTGCAGTAAAAATGAATAATTCTGGACCTCTTCGTCCTCACAAATGTAAGCTTAATATCCGGGTCCAATATCATTAAGATATATGAAGAGCTGAAGTTTACGTAGAATGAAGGTGATATTATCTCTCTTTATAACTGTATACTTAGTCTTCTGTTGTTAGACAAAACGATGGAGGCCAGGCTTCCTTGGCTGGGGCTTCCAAGGTTTCAGTCCATGGTTGGTTGCTCTGAAGCAGGAGCTTCACCACAGAGTAACACGGGGGAAGAAAGCTGCTTAATCTGTTGCAGCCCAAAAGCAGAGCAGGAGAACAGCGCTAGAGAGGAAAGAACCAGGGACTACCCGTAGTTCCCAAGGTCACACCTCTGTAACCTACCTAGACACACCCAGAACTTGCTTCATCAATTACCCAGGCAGCTTCCAAGGCTAATCAAGTGGACAATTAAGCTTAACTTTCACAGCTTGTCAGTTTTCATTACTCAGGATACTGGCTTTACTTGAGTTCTTTCAGAAATTGGAGATGAAAAGTGCAGAAGCCTGTCTCCCCGGTGTTTTTTAGTGAAGGATGCCAGTATCCTGAGCAATGACAACATTGTCAGCTAGAGGAGCTGCTGTTTCCCTGGTGGCCAAGCCATAAACAGGGAAGCGCTTTACCATTAGTACACAGATTCCCAGCTCTGTGCTTGCAGGGAAACAGGGCAGCTCCTCGAGTGGTGCAGAAGGATGTATCTTCTGCTTTGTCTTTTTCTGTATTTCACCTGTTTGCTATCCAGTTTATGTTGTATTCCAGGGCCTGCTGTCTCTACCACCTCATGTGCCACATAATAACTATTAACTGACCATCTGTGACTGGTGTTCCCTCATTGCCACCATGATGCTACATATCTTCAGTAACTCTAGTTATTGCCTTTTTTTTAAAATCCCACACACCCTTGTGGTTATTGGTAGTAAGTTATTGTGATTGTCACTTGCATTTCTGCCAATGTAAGTGCAAGCTTTTTGTTAATAAATTTTTCATGTATAAATAAGCCATTCAGATATCCTTTTAGGTAAAATACCTATCAAAATACCATGAACATTTAAAATAGACTTGTTTATAAAATATTGAATGGTAACTTTGCATATTCTTTACATAAATACTTTACTGGATACAGGATTTGATATTATTTTTTGTTCTTGGCATTGTTTTTACATTTTCTCCATTATGTTTTTGAAGGAAAAATGTTTTTAAAATTTGATGAAATCTAATTTAAGCATCTTTAATTTGGGGGCTTTCAGAGTTTTATTTCTTTAAAAATGACCCAACAGGTTAACAAAAATTTACACCTGTGTTTTGTTGTAAAAATTATATAATGTTGATTTTGCTTTTAGGTCTATAATTCATCTCCACTTAATTTTTGTAAATATGTGAAGTAGGAGTCCAATTTTTTTCCTGGTAGATATGGTTTTCCTAGCATCCTTTTTTGATATCATTTTTCTTGAATAGGCTCTAGTAGATTTTTTTTGAATGAAAAAGACCAAAAACTATGATACAGAAATTCAAAACAACCTACTAGAAGATTAACAATGGTAAATATATTGCATAGTTATTTTCAAAGTAGTTGCACAGATTACAAAATATAGGCATGACAAAACGATCCTCTTCAGTACTTCCTAGTGTTGGTTTGATAAGCATGAATTTCTTCAGCTGTTCTTTGCCATGGAAGTATCTTAATTCTCCATTAACTTTGAAAGATAGTTTTGCAGGGTACATCAATCTGGTTTGAAAGTTGTTTTCTTTCAGGGCTTGAAATATATCTCCTCAAAATCTTCTTGACTTGTGGGTTTGTGTTGAGAAGTTGTCCATGATTCTGATGAGCTTTCCTTTAGAAGTGATCTGTTTAGCTTTTAATATTTTGTTTTTGTGCTGAATTTCTGGGATCTTGATTATTGTATGTCTGGTTATAAATTTATTTTGGTTATAGTTATTTGGAGTTCAATATGCTTCACTCATCTGTATGTCAGATTCAGTTCCCATGCTTGGGAAATTTTCTGCTCTTTCTTCCATAAGTATTTTTTTAATGTCATTCTTGTTGACTCCTGCTTTTTCATTGACATCTATCAAACTTAGACTGCTTTCCTTTATATCATCTTAGAGCTATTGAATTGTTATTTTATGGTCCCTTGTTATTTTTAAGAGATTTTTCCTTTTGTGATCTCTAGACGTGATCCTGTCATTATGCTCTGAAAGTCTATCTTCAGTTATATGCAAGCAGTTTTGCCAGCTGTCAGTGGAATTTTTAGTATCTTGGATATCTCTTTGAATCTGTTTCATGCATTCTATTCTTTCCTATATTATTTATTCAAGGTCTCCATCATTTTCCTATGCTATTGTATTTTTTAATCTATGTCTTCTCTAGCTATGCTGAGCACATCTTTCATTAAAGTACTCATTTTTTTAATGAGAGATTATTTCTGATGTAATTTCCTCTATAGCCACATGAATTTCTTGCTTTACTTCACTTGCTATCTTTTCAGAAATTTTAGATGTTTGTCTTCCAATGTATTCTATTTTGATATCTCCTGTACTTTTTCCAGATTGTCTAGAGGTCTAAAACTACATTTTGCTTTTTTGTCTTATCATTTTCACCTCTTGGTCCATAGTTTGGTCTTTTCAATCTCATCAGTCTTGCTTGCCATATGTCTTAGTCAGTGTCCTACTGAGTGGCTGACATTCATCCAGGTACCAGGTCCCTCAATGTAGGGCAGGAGTCAGTCTTCTGAATTTCTTCTGCAGGGCCAGTTGGATGATGCCTGGATTCTGCCTGGGATGACTAGCTTAGATATACTGATGTGAACCAATCCTTAGCTTATACTGTTACTGCTAATTCAGACTTTTCCAGGCTGCCAGACCTACCTGTCCATGGTGCCTGCCCCAGCTGGGGCCTTACTGTGTCCTTGGGGTCTTGCATGCCTGCCTGATTCCTCCACGTGGAGGAAGGGCTCACCTGCAATCTTGCCAGCCTGCCTGGGGTCCTCCGGGTGGAAGGAAGGTGCACCCATGCTCTGGCCAGCCCATAAGGTCCTCCAGGTGAGAGAAGGTCTTGCCTGTGCTCTGACCAGCCTGGTGAGGTCCTCTGGGTGTGGCGAGGGGTTGCCAGTGCTCCCACAGACCTTCTGAATTCCTGTGCAATGGGAGATTATTAGTAAGCTTTCTTTTTTATTCAAGATATTTGCTCATTTCAATTGTCAGATTTATTGGTGTAATTTTTTTTAATTTTAAGGAGAAGAAACAAAACAGAATAAAGTCAATAAAATGAAACAATGAAATCAATACAGAACTTCAAAAAAGATAATAGTAAATCAACAGTGGCTATCATAATATACCTTGTTATATTCAAAATAGCTGCCCAAACCAGCTGACATAATAAAACAAAACAAAACTAAATAAAACTAAACCAAGGAAAACAATAGAATCCTTACAGGACTTCATAAAAAGATAATAGGAAATTAACACTGGCTAACATAATGCTTTTCCTTTTCAGAATAGCTGTCCTCACCATCAGACACAGGCATTTAAAATTAACCAAACAATACAAGAACTAAGTTGCTTCTTTACTTCACTTGTTATCTTTTCAGAAACTTCAGGTATTTGACTTCTAATTTCACTGTGTCTGTGTCTCCTGTACTTGCTCTGTGTGGGCTGGAGGGCTGAGATTGTATTTTGCTCCTTTGTCTTGACATTTCCCTATGCTCTGAATCAGCCCATTGCTGATTCCTTCTGTCTATATTTCCAGGTTATTATGTTCTGCCATAGTTTATGGTTACCTTCTTATCTCAACAGTCAGATTTATGCATTCTAAAATTTGGGGTCATACAAAAGACAATACCCTTATAATGACTGCGTATGGAGCCCACAATTACATGCAATCTTACATGGTTCAGTTTGTCTAGGTATATCCAGACGTGTACAACTGAGTTTTATTCATATTGTCTTCTCTCTTGATTTCTATTATGAATTCTTTTTATTGTGCAAGACATGCTTAGTAAATCAGGAGCAATCTGAAATATAAAATGCATTTTGTTATGAATGGTTCATCAATTCTCCAAAATCTTAATTCTGTTCTTGAATTAAAGTGATTCAATGCTTATCTTCATTGCATATGCTTGTTAAGAGATAAATTTTTGTCCATTAAAATTTTCCAGAATTTATTTGTTCAGACAGCAAATCATAAATTTGACACTGGGCTTCAAGTAATTGACACCTCTGCTAAAGTTTTGCAATAAAAATGCTTTTATGAGATCCACTCAAAGCAGGGCATAAAAATATATAATTTGTTAGAGACAGAAAAGTTTCAGAGCCTCAGCTTCAGCATTATGAAGAGTAAGCTTTTATAAGCTTAACACAAACATAGTTTTAAAATTACTTGATAGGCTACAGCTTGGATTTCCCTTCTTTGAGTATAGTCCCATGAAAATTCACTAATTTCAACATATATAAAGGTATGGGCAGCTATTTTGAAGAGAACAAGAAACATTATGGTAACCATTGTTGATTTTCCTATTGTCTGGCTTTGAAGGCCTGTACTGCTTTCATTATCCTGATTTGATCAGTTTTATACTATTTTGTTTCATATGAATTCATTGTGTGTGAAGATATGGACAACTATTTAGAAGAAAGCAAGAGACATTATGGCAGACACTGTAGATCTCCTGTTGTCTTGCTTTGAAATCCTGTGTCACACTGTTTTCTTCTGATCTGCTTTGCTCTGTTTTGTTCTGTTTTACCCTCTTTAAAATAAAAAAGAGTAGTTGCATGTCTGTGATTGGATAAACTTACATTTTTTCATTGGGGTTTGTTTTGCACTGATTTTATTGAAATGAGTTTTAGTTTGCTTACACGAGAACTCAAGGTACTGGAGTTTTTTAGACTACTGGCCCCAAATTAATTATTTAAATACATCATCTGTAACATTCTGGTGCAAAGTATTTAACAGAACTTACTTGGCAGTTTTTGGTTGGTTGAGCTTAAGTTGTAATTTTTATACAATATGAAGATTTACAGAGCTTTTATACAATATGAGATATATCTTTTATACAATATGAGATTTACATGTGGAAACCCAGGGTTCTGCATCTGCTTTGTCTCTTTGCCTGCCAATTAAGTACTTATTTTATCAAGTCCTCTATTTCACTTTAACCTTACCCCTGGGCATACCCTTTCTTGTTCTGACCAATAGTGCTCACGAACACTCACTGCTTTTTTTAGGTCCTGGACACTAAGTCTTTTCCAGAGTGCTTCAAGCCTGTCTGTCAGAGACAGTCTCTTCAGCAAAGACAAACTTGGTCTACCTTTGTGTCTCCTCTTTTTCTCCAGGTTGAGTGATTAGTCTCTACCTTTTTGATTCTTTGATGCCTACCTACATAACATTTTTAAAAGATTTCTTTTTAGTCCTACTGGTGACTTTCAGTAATCGGTATATTTTCTCCACCTTTCCTTTTTCATGGGCATACAATATTGAGAAAATATTTACCTAAGCTGACTCATCATTCCTATCCAGAATGTCGACAAATCCTATGTACTTCTTTTTTTAACCAACAATCACAAATATTAGAATCATAGGAAGGTATGTCAGAGCACAGGCATGACTCAAAATGTGGTTTAATGGCCATAAAGAACAGAAAATAGAGATCAGTATCAATTTTTATTTTACCCTTTTCTGATAGATACTGTGTGTTCTAGTACAATAGATTTATGTTTGTGTTGCATGTATACTCTTCATTGTAAGTATAATTAAAGGATTGAAAAATATAATTTCTATATTTAAATAAACTCTTACCAAATCAACAGAAAACTTTACTTAGAAAAAAGGAAGCAAACTAAAAATGTCTACACACCTTCTAAACATTGAGTATTTACCCAAATAAAGAAAAATTTTAGTGGACTTCCTACATCAATTCCTATACTATACAAAAAAATTGAAGTTTAGTTCAAATTCTTTATACAATGTATCTCTTTGAAAAATGATAGAAAGGAATGCTGGTTAGAAAATATTTTTGGAGTCATGTTTAAGGGTAAAGGAAAATCAGAAATCAAAAAGAAATCAAAGATCTGAGATTTCTCAGGGTTATAACCTCAACTATGCAAGTTCTAAACATTTATTTGGAGTTGCTAAAGTGTGGAATATAACAATATTGGGAAAAAACCCACTTAGAAAAAAAAGTGTATTATTCAGGCAATTTCAGACATATGACTTAAAATGAAAACTATTTTTCTGAAATTAACATTCATGAGCCATGACCAAAAAGATATTCCATTTTTATTAAAAATCTTGGTTTTCACTGTAAAGGATAATTTTATGAATGGTTTTTAGTTTTGCCATTAAAATGTTTGACACTTTATTAGGCTAATCAGTGTTCTTATAGTTGCAAGTGACAGACACACAAGAAAAAAGGGACAATGTTTTGATTCTTTTTTTTTTTTTGACTCATCCTTCAAAGTTGCAGTATAATCCTGCTGTCACTGGTCCTGGGAGGTAACCAGGATGAGGGTAGGAAACCTCCAAGGTCTTCTCATTCAATTTCTTATTCTCTACTGTTTCTGGAAACATTTATTTTCTTCTTCTGCAGACTGATGGATAGGCACGACAAGTTGGAGCTCCAGACTCATATCTAGTGTCACTTCCCAGCTGACACTGAAAGTTGCTTTGCTTGGTCTCACCATCAAAAATTTGAAAGAAATGCTACTGGACACATTGTAGGCTTGGGGCCCAGCCTTTGCAGAGGGCATCCCTCACTCTTGCTAGTGTGTCCCAGGAGGAGGATGAATCAACAGAAGCATTGCAACTCAAGAGGTTTCTTGGTTTTCCACTTAGTTAAATTAACTGTAGTACATGTGCATGTATTTGTTTTTATTGTGTATCTCTTGAATATTTTTGTGTTCTGTTATGAATTTCAAAAAAAACAGAAGAGTTTGGTATATGTTTGATGATTTTATTTTTCAAGTAACAACATGGTTATTCATGTTTAGTAGATGAAGAACTAGGGTGAAATGTCCATAGTAAAACAGTGAGAGGGTGACTGAATTTGAGCCCCTTGTCTTAAACTCCAGGATCGAAAGCTCTTTGGTGATGGAATATCTATGTGCTCCTGTGCCTTCAGTCTCAGAGGAAATATTTGGACTTTGCTTGCTGCTTGAGGCAGTTTTAAAACTTTCTATGCCGCAACTATCAACTATAAAGTAGATTAACAATATGAATTTGATGGCCCTACTCAGATCTACTTGTAAACAGCTACTATTCCGATAATCAGACAAGACTAGGGAACATGGCATTAGAAATAGAGGCCATTTGAAGTGAACTGATGGATTGTTTTTCATTTGTTTCCTTGATGAGAAGTTTTACTTATTTTTAATTGGCATAGCAGAAAGGAATTAAAATGGACAAATGATAGTGGGGACAGTTGCAAAGTAAGCTACAATAAAGTTTACGGAATAGGTGCATATACTTCCAAGAAATCAGCAGAGCAAATCTCACGTATCCAGTACCTTTTTAAATGATGTTTAGCTATTTATTTTAAGCATTTTCAGAGTAATTAACATATTTAGTTTTTAAAACTTTTATCTTGCATGTTTAAAAAATTATGTTATTCATGAAAATGTTCTTTATTTTTTTAAAAATTTTATTTAAAGAGAAAAAAACAAATAAAAAATGGAATGAAGGGTAGCAACAATACAGAATTCCAAGGAAAAAAGGAAAAGAACCAAAAAAAAACCCACTAAGAAATCATTACTTGACAAATTACCTACTGACATCTTGGAAATAGTTGCTCAAATTACAAAATTAAAACATGCAAAGTAGACATTCATACAGTGAGACTGTTAACAGTTCTGCTCCATGATCTCACAAAAACAGCATTATGGTCATCCATCTTACACACTCAAACATACATGCAATTATAGCAAAAGGGTAAAATTAAACACAAGAAGCAGAACAAAGCTGGTCATAAGAAAGCAATGTAAGAGACATAAATTTCAAAGCTAGATAATCAGAGATATTCACTCTGTATCATATTGACTCTTGTTTTCTTCCAAATAGTTATCCATATTGTCACATACAGGGAATTCACAGGAAACAACATAGTATGGAACTGATCTGAACAGGATGAGGAAGGTGTTTCAGGTCTTCAAGACCAGACAATAGGGAAGCCAAGAATGGCTGTCATAGTGTCTCTCATTATCTTCAAAACAGTTGTCCATACCTTCATGTGTGTTGAACTTAAACAAAACAAAACAAGCTAAAATCACTTTGAACAAAGAATGATAGTATTGCTGGATTTCACATCATGACATTACGGATTCAGCACTGGGTACTGTAGTGTCTCTTTTTCTTCATAATAGTTGTTCATTTCAACATGCATTATAGAGTTGGTTCTCGTAAACTCTTTATAAGCTCTACACATGCATGAGTCTCTACATGTATATCTATCCTTTCTGTAGTAGAGGGAAAAACAAAACAAAGCAAGACAAAACAAAACAATTCCTAGAAAAGCATGAAGCAAAAAGTCATATAAAACCACAATACAAGGTGAGCTACAATGGTTACCATGATGTCTCAGGAGTGTATAATATATTAACATTAATAAAAATGAAGCATTGGAGATATTATAAGACTTCAAAAGCAGGCAATAATCAAACGAGAGTGGATATCTTAGTGAATCTTCTCATCTTCAGTGTAGTTGCCTATACACTTAGACTTGATGCTATCAATCATAACAGATTTGAATAAAATCAGTCAATACAAGATAGCAATCTAACAAACCATATTCAAATAAGATCAGTCATAATAAGACAGTATAAGTTATACAGGGCTTCTGATTAAGTTGATAGGAAATTAAGGATGATTACCATATGTCCTGTTATTTTTGGGATAGCTGACCATGTCCTCAAGTCTAGTGTAAGTAGACAAATTGGAACAGCATGTAATCACTCCAAGCAGAGTGATGAGAATAATGTAGATTTTAAATCTTGTTACTCCATTAACAATATCCTCTGCCTTCCTTTTTTAGATAATTCCTCCCCTTTCACTCCCATGGGGTGCACTGCTTATTTTGAGTCACACTGCCTCCCTATATAGAGCATCTCAATGGACCCTATCTCCTGATCTACTCTGCCTGTGTTTCTCTCTGTTAATATTTCAAGGCCATCTATACTAGAGATTGCAGCCAATCTTCTCTGCCTCATTTCTGCTATCTATTTTTCTGCCATTGGTTGTCTATTTTTCTGTTCCACTCCACTGTCTGCCCCATTCACTGAAGCCTCTCTGCCACTGTTCCTGAAATGTTCATATGCTTTTTTTCTCTCTCTCTAAAATGTCCTTCAGTATTTTTTGTAGGGTTGGATTAGTGGTCACAAATTCTCCCAGTTCCTCTTTGTCATGGAAGCATCTTTTTTCTCCATTAATTTCTAGAGAGAGTTTTGCAGGATACATCAATCTGGGCTGGAGGTTGTTCTCCTTCAGGGCTTGAATTATTTCACTCCAAGCTCTTCTTGACTTGATGGTCTGTGTTGAGAAGTCTGCCCTACTTTTGATGGCTTTTCCTTTATAGGTGATCTGTTTGTTTTCTCTGGTGGCTTTTAATATTCTGTTCTTATATTGAATTTCTGGGATCTTGATTATGATGTGTCTGGGTGTAGTTCTGTTTTGGTTGTAGGTGGCTGGAGTCCTGTATGCTTCATCTGTCTGCTTATCATTTCCTTTTTCTATGCTTGGGAAGTTTTCCTTAATAATTTCTGTGAATAGCCTTTGCAGTTCTTGTGTTTTGACTCCTGTTTCTTCATTCATGTGCTTTATTCTTAAGTTATAGATCCTCTTGTCATCCTCTAGCCTTCCAACTTTTACTGCCTGCTCTCTTGTTATTTTTAAGAGATCTTCCCTTTCATGATCACATATCACAAGCCTATGTTCAATTTTTGATAATATATCTTTAGTTTCTTTCAAGCAGTTTTTCCAACTTTCTATGGAGTCTTTAGTTTCCTGGTAATCTCTTTGAATCTGCTTCATGAATTCAAGTTTTGTTTTATATTTTTCATTGAACATTTCTCTCCTTTTGTGTTTCTCCATTCTTCTGTCTGTGTCTTCTTGAGAGATGCCAAGCCATTCTTTTATTAATCTATTTATCTCTTGTTTAACTTGAATTAATATTTCAAATTTGATCTCATTTACGAGGTCCTGAAGATACCTCTTTATGTCCACCGATGCTGTGTTTGATGTTGCATGTTTGCTGCCCTCAATCTCTTTTGTATTTACCTCTCTTGGATCAATATTCTCAGGGTTGGGGGCTGGGGGCGTTTTCTTATTTCTCTCTCTCCTCATGTTTTTGGTTCCTTCCATACAAGTGTATAGTGTAATTCCCAGCCCCTTTTCTGTTGGTTAGGGTTCTTCTGGAGCACCCAGGCTAGGGGTTTCTGCCCTCTGCAGTCTGCTATCAGAGAGTGAAGTGCAAGCAATGGCAGTATACACTGGCTCTTCCCCTCCGGGTCAGTCAACCTTCACAGCCTTCACTGCACCAGTGTGCACTGCACTCAGGGAATTAATTGATTTGTGATGACCCACTGGGTCCCACCCCAGTTCAAGCAGATCTCACCCATCTGCTCCATGAGTGGAACAACCAACTGAAGTCACTTCCTTACAGAGTTTGGAACTCTGTACAGAGTTAGGACTCCAATATGTCATCCAGTTGGTTACCCCTTTCCCATGGGAGGGTCTTATTCCCATCAATCACTGTGGGTTGATGCTGGTCCCTGAGAACTTCTGGGCTCCCCAACCTCTGACCTCAACATGGCTGCAGCACAAATTCATGGTACCTCTGGGTGGGTCGTGTGCAGGGCCAATTTCAGCCAAGTCACGTTCAGGGCTGATCAGCTCCATGCTCCAGGCTGCTCAAGCCTGTCGTTTCCGCGTGGGTTTGGTTGCTTAAGTCGATCTCAGGCACAAATTCAGGCGGCTTGGCAAGAGTGCTGTGCTTGCTGATCCTAGCTTCTCTAACGGTAGCCCCGGGACTTCACATTAGAGTAGCTTCTTTTCCTTCAGTTTCTTCCTGGGTTCCGAGAATCCATCTCCTTCTGTTTGGACCTCTCCAGGGTGTTCTATTCTGGCATTTGAGCTGTCTCTCTTAGAGAGGCTCTGTATGCTGCTACCTCTAGGTCCGCCATATTTCTAGTCTCCAAAAATGTTCTTTAAATCTACCAAAATAATTACAATGAATACTACAAGGAATATTTTCCTTGTTTCTTTACATATACTATCTGTATACATCTTTATCAAAGTTCTGTCAGGTTATTAATATTAGTCTTTAATATTAATACTAGTCTTGCTTTAACAGACAAGAAGAATTGAACTAACAAAAACTTAATAGTGTGGTTACTGTGCTGTCATTGTCTGTTCATTTTTTATGCTTTGATTTTGTAACTTGAACCAATTCTAAGATAACAATATGTAATATATCAACTAGTGATGATTTCTAATGTTATTTTTTTGAAATTTTGTATCAATTCTACGCTTTTTTCTGCTTTGCTTTTTTTAATTAAAAAAAGAAAGATTGAAGTTCAGAAGGATTATGTCATGGCTTAGGGTGACCCCACACCAAGGCCAAGCACGGAGCTTACTCCTCATGTTCCCACCTCTCACCAACAGTATACTCCCAGCCCAGTAGCAGCAGATAAATGGGCAGATTATGACTCAGTTTATCTTTTCATGAAATAAAAATGATAATATATCTTAGGATGGTTGATAAGATGTAATATAAGGTATGGTTGTTAGAATTTTAGACAGATTGAAAATTAGATGGTATAATGATAGGCTTCAGGGATATGGAAATCCTTCCTTTCCACAGTTTATCCTGTCTCTACTTCTATGTATTTTAATAGATTAAAAATGATTTTTCTTAAAATTATGAATGTGGGAAATTAAACTATAATGTTTTATGGAAATAAGTGTATATTCTTAAAAGAAACCAGAAGACAAAATTTGACTCTTGCAATATTTCTTAAATGATGTGTAATCACGAACTTTACTGTTAGAGGCTTTATGTTTCTCTTTAGGGAAATATCAGACTATATCATCAGCTCATGTGTAGTTTGCTCTGAAGGACAAATTTCACTATTTTCTGCATCTAGATGAAATGGATTTTTCAAAGATTTCCTTTAGTATGAAGAGTGTGTTTGGGAAACAAAGTCTTCTCTTTATCTTCTAATTAATCATAAATATATAGCCTATGTGATTATAATAATTCCCTTATAATTCCTGGCTAGTCAGAATTTACTAAGATGAAATACCAGCCACAACACTGGAAAATTCAATCCTAACTGAGTAGGTGGCCCATTAGAGGGTCTATAAAAAGAACACAATTGTAGCAAATGGTGAGCAGAAGATGTGACTATTTCCATTCTGACACTCCTGGGTGTCTATGGATCATATTTGTTTAGTTTCTGATAGACCAGGTGAGCCCTTCCAGAAGCAGATACGAGTTTAAAAAATTCTGTGGAAACCAGCAACCTGATTTGAGATATAAAATAAGAGATATAAAATGGAAAGAGAGAATAACAGTAGAAAGTGAGACACTTTATTAATTTTGAAATACTGTAGAAAGAATTGGATGATTTGGAAATGTTCTTTATCTGCAGTGTGAAATGATAAGCATGTCTCTATTTCTTGACTGTTTTCAGTATGAATGTTCTCCTCTTGGTTAAAGAAACTTCCCACAAAAAATTTTGAATATACTTTTTCTTAGTTTATGAGATTTAAAATTTATTTCTTAAAATATGCAAGAAGAATTTTTTAAGACAAACATACATAGTATTTCTCCTTTATCAGCAGTTATTACATTTTTTCATGGTTTCAGCTTTTTTGTTACTTTTAGTTAACCTTATTCTGAAAATACTAAATTCCAAATTGAGAAATAAATAATTCACAAGTTTTAAATTATACACCAATCTGAAGAGCATGATGAAATCTCATGTCATGATGCTCTGCTTGCCAAAATCCCTGTCTGATACTGATGTCTCATACTCACTTTGTAGTCAACTTGTTTATTGGATTAACTGTCACTGAATCCCTATGTTTATGTTCAAATATAATGAGAGACAGGGAGAGAAAGAGAGAGAGAGAGAGAGAGAGAGAGAGAGAGAGAGAGAGAGAGAGAGAGTTTTCTTCTTGTTTCTTCACCTTCTTCCCCTTACCCTCCCCTTCCCTTTCCTTCCTTCTCTTTTTCCTTTTCCTTTTCCTTTTCCTTTTCCTTTTCCTTTTCCTTCTCCTTCTCCTTTTCCTTTTCCTTTTCCTTCTCCTTCTCATCCTCCTCCTTCTCCTCCTCCTTCTCCTCTTCCTCCTTCTCCTTCTTCTCCTCCTCCTTCTCTTTTTTCTTCTCTTCCTTCTCTTCCTCCTCCTCCTCCTCTTCCTTCTTCTTTTTTTTGCTTGATAACCAACCCAGAGCCTTGTGAATGCTGAGCATATATTGTACTACGGTGCTATATACCCCAAACCCCACATAATAATTCATCTGACTTTGTAGTTTTGCTGTGCAATAAACATATAAGTTAGGAACTACAGCTCATTTGTTTTTTACACAATGTACAATGGCTGTTAATATTTAGAAAATGATTGATAATGGAGGCGTAAGTGGATGGAAAGATGTATATCAAAGACGAATGAATGCTCTCTGGGATTACTTAACAGAAAACTTTATATTGCCTTTTAGGTTCACATAGGCAAGAACTTAATAGCTTTAATATTACTCACTGGGAGAATGGTTATACATGAATTTCCAACTATGTCGGTCCTTAAGGTTTTGGGTAACATTCAATATGGGCTTTTATTTTGTTTGTACTATATTCATTTACCTTGAATAGTCACTATAATCAATCTTATTATTTTCTTCTAAAAACCATATAATTTCTCTAGCTAGAATTTTTCTGTTATGTCAAAGGGAGAGTCAGTCCTTTCAAATCATATTTTTATGATGAATAATTAAACAATAAAAAGGGCCAAAAACACTTATTAAAAAACTTATAATACAATGTTGAAATCTCTTTCCTATGGAAGCATTTGCTTGAGATAATCTAAAAAATGGATAGTTATCAATAACATATTTTTAAAAAAATTAAATAAAATTTTAGATGATCTGGAAAGAATTCAAATAAATCCACAGACCAAAATATTCAAAATGAGATCACTGCCCTAAGGATGTAAGATGCCTGATATCATACTCCTGAGACCCAGATACCTCAAGCTTTGGTTAAATAACCTAACACAGTGATAAGACACAGTCTGAACCCATTTAAAGTGAGTTTTCTGGCCAGAAACTGCACAAATCTGCAGTTTCAGAAAAGTTATGAGTTCAATGTTAGATAAGCAGTAAACATGAAGAAGGGAAAATAAAACTACAAGGTTATCCTAAAGAAATATATGATTCTTGGTCTTGACTCCCAGTAATAAAATGAAAATATTACCTGAGACCTTTAGTCACAGCCTGGCCTTTCTGAAGACTTCATTTTCAAAAGAATCATAAGAAAAAAGAAGGAAGAATTGGTAGGAATTTAGAAGCACTAGAGATACTGGAATTTTTTGTACATTCTAATATTTTTAATGTCTTGAAAGAGAGACTTTTGTGTAAAAGGAGAGATATTATAATGTATCAGGTGAAATATTAAGATAAAAAATGCCAGAACTTACAGAAGTGAAAAGTTTTTCAGCAATTTTTAAAAAAGCTGCCATGAAGCAGAATATTCCAGCTTTTTTAATGTTTATGTTTTCAAGTCACCTGTGCAAATGATTATATTTATACAAAACTTCCAGATCAATTTCCAAATTGTTCATGCCATTTTACATTTCCTTTAACAATATAGGGAATCTTAGCCACTACAAACACTTGACATCACTTATGATTAGTCTTAATTTTATTCATTATATTAGCATTTATAATGTACACACATGTTGTGCTTTAATTTCCATTTCTTTGATGACTAATGAAGGTGCAAACATTTTAGATGAGATTCTCATTTATTTGTGTGTACACATTGGTGAAGTATCCATTTTTTATTTGAGTTTTCTCTTTTATCATTCAGTTTTAGAAATAATTTATATATTCTTCAATGATATTCTTTGTAAGTTACAACAAAGTATGTTTATGTCTGTGTTTATATGTTCATGTTATAGTTTTGATAAATGTCTTTAATTTTTTCTAATATTGTTTTCTATATTCCATTTCTGAACCTTTTAATTCTCTCCAAGGTAAGCCCAAAGCCATGAAGATAATCTACATTTTAAGAAACAAGGTTTACAATTTAAGGTGTATGCTTAAATTTTTGAGTATACTGAGTTATTTGTGTGTGGTGTGAAATATAGGTTAAGTTTACATACACATACATGCAAACGCACCATTTCATCTTAGTTTATTCCAAAATCATTCATTTCTCCATTTAACTATGTCAAAGTCTTGTTGAAATACAATTGATTGTGTGTTAGTTACTTTTTAACTCTTGATGTCTGTATCTATTATCATGCCTGCGTAAATACTGCTCTGTTATTTGAAATATTGAGATGAGATAGTGTATGAACTTTTCAGTTTTGTTTTTCTCCTTTTTGGAAGAGATAGAACTTTGGTTTCCCATTTCGATACATACAAAGAAACAGGAAGAAATTTTTTTATTGTAATTACTGTATGTGTGTATCTTGATGCCTTGAGTGTTAACTTTGATACAATTCTGTATACTGCAAACTATGCACACTGTACGTTGTTCTATGGGAGTTTTGGGATTTCTCTATTTCTTAATCAGTCTAGCTAGAATTTTTATCAATGTTTATTTTTTCATTCTTTGTCCAATTTATTTGATTAATTTATGCAATTACACTTTCATACATTCTGTTGATTTTGGTTCTTTAACTCAGTCTTCTTTTTCTCACACTGAGAAAAAGCACAGAGATTCTCATGTACTGCTAACCTCCTCACACTCACAGCTTCTCCCACTGTCAACATCTCCTCCAACAGCGTATATCTATTGCTATTTATTTATGAAAGTTTATAAATCTCCTAAAGTCTAGAATTCACATCAGGTTCACTGGATGTTGTATATTCTATGGTTTGGACAAGTATTTAATTATGTATGTACATATTATGGTGTCATAGAGAAAATTTCCATTCTTCTTAAAATCTTTTTTCATTTTTAATTTTCATTTTTAATTTTGAAGGTAGTAGAAATTCAACAGAACAAGACAGAACAGAGCCAATTGAGATAGTGCAGTGAATTTGGTACAGAGCTTCACAGCAGGTTACTGGGATAACAGTAATAGATACCATCATATATCTCATTATCTTCATAATAGTTGTCTAGTCAATTAAGTATAGCAAAATCAAATCAAAGACAGAACATTATAAAAATCAATCAAAAGAGAATATTGAATAGAGTAAAGCAAATAATCATAATGAAACAAAACTGAAAACAACACTTGCTTTCAAAGAGAAGACAGAGGAGACCCCCCATATTTGCTATGTTGCATACAGTCATCCTGCCAAGAGATGCTCAGACCTCTGTCCCCAGTTGCTAATGGGGGTAGGGGGTTGGGATGTTTCATTCCAAGCCCGTGCACCCCTAGGCTCAAGAGACACTACTGGGTCTCCTCCTGGCTCATGTCAGAGGAAGGTGCTTACCAAGAGAGCGGGCAAATTACTACTTTGTGCAGGCTCCTGGGTTCCACCCTTAAAATTTACATACTCAGTTCTATTTATTTGTCCTTCCCTCAGTTGCTAACAATCATTAAACATGTTTAAAAGTTAATATTATTTTAATTGAAAACATAATTGTGCACATTTAGGAGATACTGTGTACTTTTTGACATATGTGTAAAATGTGAAATTATTAAATCATGTTAATTAATATTTCCATCGCCTTGCTTGTGTTCTTGTGTAGTGATTTGAAATTTATTTATTTGTTTAAAAATGTGATAAATTACTATTGAGGATAGTCATCCTGCTGTACAGTAAACTCCAAAATTTATTCTTCTGGTCTATTTGAAACTCTGTACTATTTGACCGAAATGTTCTATTTACCCTCAGCCACCAGAGACTACCTTTCTACTCTCTTGTTCAAGTTCAATGTTTTTAGCTTCCATATATTAGTGCTTCCACATATTAGTGAGGTCATGAGGCATTTTCTTTTTGTGCTTAGTTTATTTCACTTTCCTGTCTTTTTAGTGCTGAACTGTAGTTTATATTTACCATTTTTATCTACTCATTATCTAATGAACACTTGGATCAATTTAACATCTTGGTTACAGCAGTAATGCTACAGTGAACATGGGAACACATTTCCTGTGTTTCCATGATGAGTAATGCCAGTGAGGATTTTTTCATTTTTCTGTCAATTATTAGTTTGTATACTTTTGAGAAATGTCTGTTTAAGCCTTTTGCCTATTTTAAAATCAAGTTATTTCTTTCTTGCTGGTGAGTTTTTAAAAGTTTCTTATATTTTTCAAATGGTAACCCTTATCAAGTGTCTGTTTTTCAAATATTTTCTCCTATTCTGCAGGGCTTCTCTTCACTTTTTTATTTTCTTTGCTGTGAGGAAAGTTTTTAGTTTGCTGTAATTCCATTTTTCAATTTTTTCCTCTTTTTGGGTCAGTTTTGGGGTCATATTCAAATAATTGTTGCTCAGTACCAATGTTTGGTTCTTTTCCTGTTGTCCTCTAGGATAAATATAGCCTTAGGTTTAATATTTAAAATTTTAAGAGCTTTTGAATTTGTTATATATACTGTGTGAGAGGAGAAACAATTTCATTCTTTGGGAGGTGGATAGTAGTGTTCTCATCTTCACTTGGTATATAAATTGCCTTTTCCCTCACTGTAAGCTTTTGGTACTTTGTCAAAAGTCAATTGACCATAAATATGTAGAATTATTCCTCAGATGTCTATATCCTGTTTTATTGCTTAGTGTGTATGCTTTTATGCCAGTAACATGTTGTTTTGATTGCATATATTACATGCTTTGATTACATATATTATAAGATATTTTGAAACCAGGGCAAATGACGTCTCTGACTTGTTCATTTTGATACTTTATTTTGGTTATTTTCAATCTTTTGTGGTCCCATATGAATTTAAAGTTTAATTTTCTCCATGTGTGAAAAATTACATTGAAAATTGGATAAGAATTGTGTCAAATCTCTAGATAGCTTAGGGCCATACGGACAATTTCTTAATGTTAATCATTCAATCCATGAACATAGGATCTATGTATTTATGTTTTCACCATTTCCTTTCATCAGTATTTTACATTTCTCACCAGCAACACACTCTCTGGATTGCTACAGGTTTTAGCCAATTCTAAGCAGGAAGGTGATAATCTCCAACATTGTTCTTATCCTTCAATATTGTGGTGCTTATTTAACATCTTTTGTCTCTCTGTGTACATTTTAGAATCAGTTTGTCATTATCCCAAGTAATGCCCCAGGATTTTGATTGGGGATTGTACTGAATCTATAGCTGTAGTTGGAAAGAACTAAAATTTTGACAA
>PVJX010032480.1:0-20393 GCA_004027295.1 Dolichotis patagonum
CTAGACAGAGAATCAGCAAAGAAATAGTAGAACTCAATCACACCTGTGAACAAATGGACTTTGTAGACTTATACAGAGTGTTCTACCCAACAACATCAGATTATACATTCTTTTGAGGAGCACATGGAACATTCTCTAAGATAGCCCATATAGTAGCCCACAGAACATGCTTAAGTAAATGCAAAAGAATTGAAATTATTCCATGCATGTTACCGGATGATAATGCCATAAAACTAGAAATTAATGACAAACGAAATTGCAAAAACCGCACAAACACATGGAAATTGAATAATACACTCCTGAGCAATCATGGGGTCACAGAGGACATTAAAGAAGAAATTAAACAATATTTTCAGGTAAACAAAAATATAAATACTTCTTACCAAAATCTGTGGGATGCAATGAAAGGAGTCCTCAAAGGAAAATTTATTGTGGTGAACTCCCACATTAGAAATATAGAACAAACACAAAGGAAAAACCTGATGCTATATGTCAAATGTCTAGAAAAATCAGAGCAAGTGAAGCCCAAAGCCAAAAAAAGGAAGGAAATTATAAAGGTCAGAGCAGAAATCATTGCAATAGAGACTAAGAAAACAATATAAAGAATGAATGAATCAAAGAGTTGGTTCTTTGAAAGAATAAATAAAATGGACAGGCCTCTAGCCAACTTTATTTTAAAAAGGAAAGAAAAAACTCCAATTCATGCAATAAGGAATGAAAAGGGTGAAATCACTACAAAGGCTACACTACAAAGAAAATACAGATCATCAACCTACTTCGAAAACCTCTACACTAATAGGTTTGATGACACAGAAGAAATGTACAGACTCCTAGAAACATATGCATTACCAAAATTGAATCAAGAAGATGTAAAACTGCTGAATAATCCAATTTTAATTAAGAAAATTGAAAATGTAATTAAATTCTTACCAGCAAAGAAAAGCACAGGTCCTGATGGTTTCAATGCAGTATTCTACAAGAAATTCAAAGAAGGCTTAATGCTGACACTCCTCAAACTCTTCAATGAAATTGAAAGTGAAGCACTTCTCCTTAACTCACTCCTGGAAACAAGTATTACTCTAATACCAAAGCTGGAGACTCAACCAAAAATGGGAACTACAGGCCAATCTCTCTGATGAACATAGATGCCAAAATTCTCAATAAAATCCTGCCAAACAGAATGCAACAAGTCATCAAGATTATACACCATAAAAAAGTGGGATTCATCCCAGAATACAGGGATGGTTCACATCAGTAAATGTAATCCACCATATTAGTAGAGACAAAAATAAGAATCACATGATCATTTCTATAGATGCAGAAAAAGCTTTTGATAAGGTCCAACACTCATTCATGATAAGAACCTTACAGAGAACTGGAATAGATGGTCTTTACCTCAAAATGATAAAAGCCATCTATGACAAACCAACAGCCAGGCTCATACTAAAGGACCAAAAACTGAAAGCCTTTAACCTAAAATCAGGAACTAGACAAGGGTGTCCATTATCACCAGTCCTATTCAATAAAGTGCTGGAAATACTAGCTAGAGCAATTAGACAAGAGAGAGAAATAAAAGGAGTAAGGATAGGAAAAGAAGAAGTTAAAATATCATTATTTGCAGATGAAATGATACTCTCCATAGAAGACCCCCAAAATTCCATTGAAAGACTCCTAGGTATAATAACTAAATTCAGTAATGTAGCTGTATAGAAAGTCAACACTAAAAAATTAAGAGCAAAAGAAAAAAAATTTAAAAATTTTATTTAAAGAGAAAAAACAAAACAAAACAGAATAAAGGGTAGCAACAATATAGAATTCCAAGGAAAAATGAAAAGAACAACAGCAAAAAATCCTAAGAAATTTTTACTTGACAAATTACATACTAACTTCTTGGAAATAGTTGTTCAAATTACAAAGTTAAAACATGTAAAGTAGACATTCAAACAGTAAGACTGTTAACAGTTCTGTTCCATGATCTGACAAAAACAGTAGTATGGTCATCCATCTTACCCACTCAAATATACATGCAATTATATCAAAAGGGTAAAATTAAACACAACAAAACAGAACAAAGCGGATCACAAGAAAGCAATGTAAGAGACATAAATTTAAAAACCAGGCAATCTGAGATATTCACTCTCTATCATATTGACTCTTGTTTTCTTCCAAATAGTTGTCCATATTGTCCCATACAGGGAATTCACATGAAACAACATAGTATGGAATTGATCTGAGCAGGATGAGGAGGGCATTTCAGGTCTTCAAGACCAGACAATAGGGAAGCCAAGAATGATTGTCATAGTATCTCTCATTCTCCTCAAAACAGCTGTCCATACCTCCATATGTGTTGAACTTAAACAAGACAAAGCAAGCTAAAATCACTTTGAACAAAAAGTGATAGTTTTGCTGGATTTCACATCATGACATTATGGAATCAGCACTGGGTATTGTAGTGTCTCTTTTTGTTCAAAGTAGTTGTTCATTTCAACATGTGTTACATAGTTGGTTCTCATAAACTCTTTATAAGCTCTACACATGCATGAGTCTCTACATGTATATCTATCTTTTCTGCATTAGAGGTAAAAACAAAACAAAGCAAGATAAAACAAAACAATTCCTAGAAAAGCATGAGGCAAAAAAGTCACATAAAACCACAATACAAGGTGATCTGCAATGGTTACCATGATGTCTCAGCAGTATATAACAGCATTAATAAAAACAAAGCATTGGCGATATTATAAGACTTCAAAAGCAAGTAATAATCAAACCAGAGTGGGTATCTTAGTGAATCTTTTCATCTTCAGTATAGTTAAGTATACTCTTAGACTTGATGCTATCAATCATAACAGATTTAAATAAAATCAGTCAATACAAAGTAGCAGTCTAACAAACCAGATTCAAATAAGATCAGTAATAATAAGGCAGTATAAGTTATAAAGGGCTTCAGATTAAGTTGATAGGAAATTAGGGATGATTACCGTGATATGTCCTCTTATTTTTGGGATAGCTGACCATGTCCTCAAGTCTAGTGTAAGTAGACAAACTGGAACAGCATGTAATCCATCCAAGCAGAGTGATGAGAATAATGTAGATTTTAAATCTTGTTGCCCTATTAACAATATCCTCTGCCTCCCTTTTTTAGACAATTCCTCCCCTTTCACTCTCATGGGGTGAACTGCTTGTTTTGGGTCCCACTGCCTCCCTATATAGAGCATCTCAATGGACCCTATCTCCTGATCTACTCTGCCTGTGTTTCTCTCTGTTGCTATTTCAAGGCCATCTATACTAGAGATTACAGCCAATCTTCTCTGCCTTATTTCTGCTATTCTGTTTTTCTGTCATTGGTTGTCTATTTTTCTGTTCCATGCCACTATCTGCCCTGTTCACTGAGGTCTCTCTGCCACTGTTCCTGAAATGCTTGTATTCTTGCTTTCTCTCCCTAGAATGTCCTTCAGTATTTTTTGTAGGGTTGGATTGGTGGTCACAAATTCTCCTAGTTCCTCTTTGTCATGGAAGCATCTTGTTTCTCCATTAATTTCTAGAGAGAGTTTTGCAGGGTACATCAATCTGGGCTGGAGATTGTTCTCCTTCAGTGCTTGAATTACTTCACTCCAAGGTCTTCTTGACCTGCTGGTCTGTGTCGAGAAGTCTGCTGTGATTTTGATGGGTTTTCCTTTATAAGTGATCTGTTTCTTTTCTCTGATGACTTTTAATATTCTGTTCTTTTTTTAAAATTTTATTTTAAAGGGGGTAAAATTCAACACAACAAAACAGAACAGAATGGGACATAAGAAAGCATAAATTTCAAAGCTAGACAACCAGAGATCTTTACTATCTGTCATATTGTCTCTTGTTTTCTTCTAAATGGTTATCCATATCTTTGCATACGGGGAGCTCATACTAAATAATATAGCCAATCTTTCCATAAGATGTGTAGTTCACTGGCTCCCGCTTGCTAAGCAGGGGGGAGGGGGAGGAGGGACACAGGGTGGGGGACAGGATGACATGAGATGTCTGATTCTCAGCCTTCACGCTGGCAGGCACACAGCAGCCCCCCGATAGGGGAGGAGCTTCTTGTTCTCCGGCACCCCAAGTCAACCACATGGTGCAGGTCCTGAGGCACCAGGGTCTCTCTCCTGCAGGCCTCTGAAAGTCTGCCACACTCACCTGCTATTTCTTTCTGATAAATTGACCATTCCATTTCCAAAGTTCTTAAATGGCCAACAGACCACAGAATGAATTCTCTTTAGGTTCCTGTTTGAAACCAGCAGCTACAGCAATCTGCTGGCCTTGCTTTAGGGCCATATAATATTCTGTTCTTATATTGAATTTCTGGGATCTTGATTATTTTGTGTCTGGGTGTAGCTCTGTTTTGGTTGCAGGTGGCTGGAGTTCTGTATGCTTCATACATCTGCACATCATTTCTTTTTTCTATGCTTGGGGAATTTTCCTTAATAATTTCTGTGAATAGCCATTGTAATTCCTCTGTTTTGATTCCTGCTTCTTCATTCACATGCTTTATTCTTAAGTTATAGATCCTCTTGTCATCTTCAGGTCTTTGTATCTTTACTGCCTGCTCCCTTGTTATTTTTAAGAGATCTTCCCTTTCATGATCACACATTGCAAGCCTGTGTTCAATTTTTGATAGTCTATGGTTTCTTTCAAGCAGTTTTGCCAGCTTTCTATGGAGTCTTTAGTTTCCTGATAATCTCTTTGAATTTGCTTCATGAATTCTAGGTTTTTTCTGAATTCTTCATTAAATTTTTCTCTCCTTTTGTGTTCCTCCATTCTTCTGTCTGTGTCTTCTTGAAAGGTGTCTAGCCTTTCTTTTATTAATCTACTTATCTCTTGTTTAATTTGAATTAATATTTCAGTTTTGGTCCCGCTTATGAGGTCCTGAAGATATCTCTTTATGTCTGCTAACGCTGTGTTTGATGTTGCATTTTTGCTGCCCTCAATCTCTTTTGTATTTACTTTTCCTGGATCAATGTTCTCAGGGTTGGGAGCTGGGTTTTTTTTTCTTATTTCTCCCTTTCATCATGTTTTTGGTTCCTTCCATACAAGTTTACAGTGTAATTCCCAGAAACTTTTCTTGTTGGTTAAGGCTCCTCTAGAGGGCTCAGGCTAGGAGCTTTTGCCCTCTTCAATAGGCTTTTAGAGATTAAAGTTCACGCACGTGCAGTGTGCACTGGCTCCTCCCCTCCAGGCCAGTCAACCTTTGTAGGCCTTCACTGGGTCAGTGTGTGCTGATCTCAGGGAATTAATTTGTAGTGACTCACTGGTTCCTGACCAGGGGCATGGCCTAGTCCAATCAGATTCCACCAATCCGCTCAGCGAGGGGAGCAACCAGCTAAAGCCACTTCCTTATGGAGTTAGGGCTGTCCTGCCCAAATCCAACATGTCGTCCAGTCAGTTTCCCTTTTCCTGCAGGTGGGTCTTATCCACATCACTCACCGGGTGTTGATGCCAGTCCCCAAAAACTGCTGGGTTCCCCAACCTCTGACTTCAGCGCGGCTGTGGTGTGAATTCACAGTGCCTCTGGGTGGGTCGCATGCAGGGCCAGTCTGGGTGAGCCGCATGCAGGGCTGTTTAGCTCCACGCTCCAGTGGCTCAAGCCAATGGCTTTGGCGTGGATTGCTTGGTCACTTCTCCAGCAGGGATTCAGGGTCAAGGAGGGTGCTGTGCTCAGTGATCTTAGCTTCTCTTTTGGCAGCCCCAAGACCTCATATTTGAGAATTTTTTGCACTTTAATTTCTTCATGGGTTGTGAGAATCCATCTCTCCCTATTTGGGTCTCTCCAGGGTGTTTTATTCTGGCATTTGAGCTGTCTCTCTCAGAGAGGGTTCCTCTCCTGCTACCTACTGGTCCACCATCTTTGGATCCCTCCCCCCAAAATTAATAGCATTTCTGTACACAAACAATGAATTCGCTGAGAGAGAAATAAGAGAAGCCACACTCTTCACAATAGCATTCAATAAAATGAAATACATAGGAATCAACCTAACAACAGAAGTAAAAGATCTATTCAGGGAAAATTATAATACCTTGAATAATAAATTGAAAAGGACCTCAGAAAATGGAAATCCCTTTTTCATGGATAGGAAAACAAAAATTATGAAAATGGCCATTCTTCAAAAGCTGTTATACAGATTTAATGCAATCCCAATCAAAATACCACTAGCATACCTCACATATGTAGAGAAATCACTCCTAAAGTTCTTCTGGAACCAGAAGAGACCTAGAATAGCAAAGGCAATTCTAAGTAACAAAGGCAAGGCAGGAGGCATCACAATCCTGGATTTGAAGTTATGCTACAGAGCTACTGTAATAAAATCATCTTGGTACTGGAATAAAAGCAGACCTGAAGATTAATGGAACAGAGTATAAGAATAAACTACAACTACAAGCACACTCAGCCGTCTTATCTTTGACAAAGGGGCCAAACACTTTCACTGGAAGAAAGATAGTTTCTTTAATAAATGGTGATGGAAAAATTGGCCTTCCATATGCTGAAAACTGAAACAAGAACCATGCCTATCACCATGTACTCAACTAAAGTCTAAATGGGTCAAAGATCTAAATATTAAAACAGAAACAATAAATCTGTTGGAAGACAAAGTAGGTAGAAATCTTGAAGACATAGGGGTAGGTAGAGAATTCATGAACAAGAATCAAACCACATGCAGGTCAGTTTGGAGAGTCTTCAAAAAGCTGGGATTGGAAGTCCCATTTGACCTAGCTATTCCACTTAGGGTATATTCCCAGAAGAACTGAAAACCTCATATCACAGTGATGTATGTGCACCCATGTTTATAGCAGCACAATTTGTAATAGCCAGATCTTGGAAACAACCCAAATGCCCATCAACTATGAAATGGATTAAAAAGGTGTGGAGTTTTTGCATGTTTAAAGAAATCTCAGCATAGTGAAAAGAAAACCCACAAATTGGGAAAAAAATCTTAGTGAACTGTCCCTCAGACAAAGCACTTCTGTCTAGAACATATAAAGAATTAAAAAAATCAGCACCATAATCCAAAAGTGGGCATCTGAGATGAATGCCCAGTTCTCAGATGAAGAAATACAAGTGGCAAATAAATACATGATAAAGTGTTCAGCATCACTGGTCATTAGAAATGCAAATTAAAACAGCACTGAGATTCCATCTCAATCCAGAAAGAATGGCCAGGATCAAGAAACCTACCAACAAGAAATGCTGGAAAGGTGCGGGGGAAAAAGGAACTCTTCTGCACTGTTGGTGGGAGTGCAGACTGGTGCAACCACTATGGAGGTCAGTCTGGAGAGTCCTCAAAAAGCTAGGATTGGATGCCCCACTTGACCTAGCTCTTCCACTTCTGGGCATATTACCAGAAGAACTGAAAACCTCATATCACAGTGATATATGTCCACCTATGTTTATAGCAGCACAATTTGTAATAGCCAGATCTTGCAAAAAACTTAAATGCCCTGAGGAATGGATTAAAAAGGCATGGTATTTTTATACAATGGAGTACTACTCTGCTATAAAGAACGATCACATTGAGATATTTATAAGTAAATGGATGCAACTCGAGACCACACTCATAAGTAAAATAAATCAAAGTCATATGTGTAAATATCATATAGTCTCCCTAGTGTAAGAAATAGGGTACATAAGATACAAAAAACTCAATAGAGTGAAAGGACAAGAATCTGTTTAAAGGAGAAAAAATAATATCTCAGGGAAAATGAGGAAAAAGAAAAAGGAAGGGAAAAAATATCTAAAATTATATAAACACACTTAGGATAGCTAAGATGATTACGCTACAAATTCTATAAGTTCTTGGTACAAAAAGTTAACATTTATAAGATTGGAACAATTGTCTATATTATTTTTTGGTGATCTGAGGAACTCTTGAAGATCATTTTATGTAAAATAACAACCCTAGTTGTGCTCCTACCACTTTGCTTGGAAGGCCTCTATTGTCAGTGTTTTGGGCTCTTTGCTATTGTTATTTATTTGTCTTTTTTGTTTCATGTTTTTCTAGGGATTGTTTTGTTTTGTTTTTGTTTTTCTCTCTAATACAGAAAGAATATGTGTACATGTAGAGACTCATGCATACTTTGAACTTCTAAACAGTTTATGAGAATTGGTTATATAATGCACAGTGAAATCAACAGCTATCTTGAAAAAAAAAGATACAGTAAGGTAAAGGTACCCAGTAGTGATTCCATAGTGTCATGATGCAAAATCCAGCAATACTATTATTCTTTGTTCAGAGTGATTTTAGTCTGTTTTGTCTTGTTTAATTTCAACATATGTGAAGGTATGGACAGCTATTCTGAAGAGAATGAGAGACATTATGGCAGTCATTGTTGACTTCCCTATTGTCTGGTCTTGAAGACCTAAAATGCTTTCATCATCCTGTTCTGATTAATTTTATGCCATTTTGTTTTGTATGAATTCATTGTATGTGAAGATATGGACAAGTATTTGGAAGAAAACAAGAGACAATATGACAGACAGTGAAGATCTCTGGTTGTCTTGCTTTGAAATCTGTGTCTCTTACATTATTTTCTTATGATATTTTGTTCTGTTTTGTTTAATTTTACCCTCTTTAAAATAAAGTAAAAAAATTTTAAAAACAGAACATTTAAAAAATTTTAAAGACAATTGCCTTCTCTTTAAATATAGACACTATATAAAATGTAAAGACATCACTATAACTCATCATGTAGATATATAAATTCTCTGGCAGATATATATCCATTTTCATCTTTACCTTTTTTTTTTATTGGTACCGGGGATTGAACTCAAAACTGCAGCCTTGCAAGGTAGGCTCTTGCGCTTCTGAGCTAAATCCTCAGCCTCATGTCTTCATCTTCTTTATCAAAAATATCCTCTACCACAACATCATTATGACTTTCATTCACCTTGGCACCATGCTTTTCAAATTCCTTCTTTAAATACATTTTAAACTATAAAATAATGGATTTCATTAATAATTTTGATTCATAAGATAGTCACACTAAGCCCATCAATATTATAGACATGGACTAATAGTTCACTTAACTATCTACAATAACTACTAAGCAACTACTTTATGATATATTTCTAGTGATAGTAAAAGAACTATAAGAAAATATTTCCCTTAAAATCTGTAGCTATCCTGCTATAGTAGAGAGACAAAATATTGCTCAGTGGCAAATATAAAGCTTATATTACACATATAATTCTTATGACAAGTATAAGGTTTTTATTATGTGAAAAACATACCTATATACTTTTCTTAAATTTTTACTTAAAGAGAATGAAACAAAAGAGGATAGAAAAAAGCAGATCAGAACAAAACAACATAAGCAACACAGCATTTTACAAGACAACTGGATATTAACAGTAGCTACCATAATGTCTCTTGCTTTGTAATAGTTGAGCATGGCTTCAAATACAATAATATCAAAGATAACAAAATAGTATGAAACCATTGAAATGAATGAAAGAATTACAGGGTATTCTGAAATGAATAACAGAAAATGATTCATGGCTACCATACTATCTCATTTTCCATAAAAAATTTGTTTATACTATAACATATATTAAAATCCCAATAAGGCATAACATGATAGAGCCAATGGTAATAGAATAAAAGCATGGTAGGACTTCAAAGAAAGATGATATTAAATCAACAATGGCTGCCATAGTGTTTTATTTTCTTCAAAACAGCTGTTCATACCATCACACATAATAAGGTCAAACAAAACAGAATAAAACCATTCCAACTGATAAATGAAAACATTAAAAGGCTTCAAAGCTATGTAATGGGGAATCATGATTACCATAAGATCTTATGTACTCTTACCATTTCTCACACTAGGGAGACTATATGGTATTTATACATATGAGTTTGGTTTATTTCACTTATGAGTATGGTCTCAAGTGGCATCCATTTATTTATAAATATCTCAATGTGATCATTCTTTATAGCCGAGTAGTACTCCATTGTATAAAAATATCGCATCTTTTTTATCCATTCCTCAGTTGATGGACATTTAGGTGGTTTCCAAAATCTGGCTATTACCAATTGTGCTGCTATAAACATGGGTGCATATATATCACTGTGGTATGATGAAAAACATCCTATATACTTTTTATGTTTGCTTGTTTAAGCTGGAAAACTTGCTTATTTAAGCTGGAAATCAACACATGGAAATAATAATAATAATAATTAATATAATAATGTTATTAATCCACTGTTCACAACAGACTTATATTTAAATTGTACATTAATGTCCTATGACTTCAAGTTATATTTATTATTCTCATTGATCTATATGATATTTAAATTCCACACACAGTAGTCACTTTGGATAACACTTTGTCTGAGGACCTACACTCACATGAGAATTCCGAGTAGTTAATACCAAACTGCCCTAAAACCTGACTTTATTCCTCATTCAGAATACCTTCAGTAAATCTGTAAATCCACACTAAGGCAAAAATTAAACTAGGGTACACCAAATCTTATAGAAATATTTCAAAACAGAGTAAGCATTAACACTAAAATTTTACTAAATTTCAACTTTATTATAGTGTCTTACTCAAGTAAGTTTTCAAAATCCCTGGTTTACTGAATTAATTGAAAATAATGTGTAAACACTATATTGTCTCGTTAGTGTAAGACAAGAGTAAATAAAATCCAAAAGTTACAATAGATACAGTAGAAGGAGGAAGAAACTGCTCAAAGGGAAACTATATTGTTCAATAAATTTTGCATACGTGTATCTGGTAACCTGAATAACAGTTTTGCAGAGAAAAATATGCAATGTAACAGCCATTATTAAATTCCCATCATCTTGGTTTGAAATCCTATATTGCTATTGTTTGTTGTTGTTGTTGCCATTTTGATTTTGTTATGTTGGTTTTTTTTTGTTTGTTTGCTTCTTGATTTTTCTGTGCTTTTTCTCTTTAAAATTAAAAAAGAGAAAATTTAAAAAAACAACAAAAAAAGTGTCCACCAAAGATATTAAAACTCGCTTGCCTTTTAATTCCCTACAACAAAATAAATATAAAAGTGGTAGGAAAAAACTCCTCAGAAGACATTTAACAGTGTCTGAAGTTTTAACTGGAAATTTTACAAGAATCTTCCCCAAAATATTTGTGACATCTCTACTTAAGTTGTCAGTTCTTATGTCTTCATTGGATGATGAGAAAAATAATTTGGCCTAAGTTTTGGTATGAGAGTGAATTCATGTCAGGAAATGTTTTTGGAGGAACATACTCAAATGTCCTTAAAGAAAAAAACAATTATTAAGTATGCAAAATTAAAATAAATTATGTTGTGTTATAGGAGACATAAAAATAGATGCTATAATAATTATACCCATGGTCATATTAAATTATCATGATTTTCATCAGTGATATAAATGAATGATTTACATTAAATATGCTACCCTTAGTTATTTTTTAAATTTTATTTTAAAAGGGGGTAGAATTAAACACAACAAAACAGAACAGAACGGGACATAAGAAAGCATAAATTTCAAAGCTAAACAACCAGAGGTCTTCACTATCTGTCATATTGTCTTTTGTTTTCTTCCAAATGGTTGTCCATATCTTTGCATATCGGGAGCTCATACTAAATAACATAGCCAATCTTTTCACAAGATGTGTAGTTCACTGGCTCCTACTTGCTGGGGGGGGCACAGGACAGGAGACAGGACAACATAAGATGTTTGATTCTTCTTGTTCTCCTAGCACCCCAAGTCAGCTGCCTGGTGCAGGTCCCCACATGCAGGGTCTCTCTCTTTCAGGCCACTGAAAGTCTGCCACACTCACAGCTGCTCCCCAGAGAGAGGAGGAGCTCCTTGTTCTCCCGGCACCCTGAGTCAACCACATGGTACAGGTCACGACATGCCAGGCTATCCTTAGTTTTATGGTTTTATGTTTTCTTCTTGGTTCAGTTGTGGGACTAGAGTGTGGAAACTAAAGATATCTGGAGATTTTAATTTATGATTAAGCCAGATAACTGTGTGATATATTTCTTTTGAAATAGATTGAAATTTGAATGCCTTTTTGTATTTAGAATGGTCACTTCTCTTGGATATTAAAAAAAGAGAAACTATTCTTATGCTTAAGAAACTTTTATTTGTGCACAAGATATTAAATACCTTTTCAAGTAATGGTGGACATCAGTGCTTGTATTTCAGCCATTTGGAATGTACTATAGTGATGGAACAGCTGAATACTAGTAAGACCCAGCTGGTGAAAGCTGCATTCCGTGCTGGCATTTATGGGGTAATCTCTTAAATTTCTAAAGTAGTTTCCAGGTTGCCATCCTATAATTCCATATAAGTTAGGAAAAAGAAAAGATCTAGTAATGACCAATTTAAAAAAGGGATTGTAGAAGTTAAAGGGTGGGAGTAATGGCAGTCTATCATTTGAATTCTCTTGGCATGTCAGTTAGCTGCTATTGGATAATAAAAAAATAGTAATTTTAAACTGACCAATTTATTTAGCCCATCAAAGCATGATGACTCGGACTCCTGAGAGTTTGAGGCCAGCTTCTTCTATATAGTTAATTTAAAGTCAGCCTGAATTGCATAGTGAGACCCTGTTTCAGAAAAAAAAATCAAACCAAAACAAAGCAAAACAATTTATTTAGCTCAAAATTCTTTACATCAGCAGTCAGCACTGAGATGTGCCTTTGTAATTCTTTGGTTTTGGCTAGTTTTATTTTTAGTCATTGGTCAGCTGTGCTCTGTGGGTCTAGAGGTTCTTGATTTGTGACAGGGATGATCACATGGTTTTCATCACCCAGAAGACTAGTTTAGGCCTCTTCATGCAGCAGGGGTAGTGGGAGCAGTTCCAGAATTAGGAAGAAGGGAACTCTCAATGAACTTAAGTGCTTTTCAAACATTAACCTTGGTCACATTTGCTCACATACCTTTGGTCAAAACATATCCACATGGTCAATTTCAGATTGACAAAGAGTTGTGGGTACAGGGGAAAGAAACGTGTGGTCAGTTTTCAATTTATTTATGGCTTATTAAAATTATAATTCAATTAATCAGGGGACTCTTGGTTGTGCAATTTTGGCACAACCTCAAAGCTATTAGTATTTTTTTTTAATTTTAGAGACTATTCAAAGTTAGGCTCAGTGGCAAATTATATCTATGTTTGACTAGAATTAACACTTTATCCAAAAACATTGGGAAATATTGTTTGGATTATCAGACTTCGTGGAACTCAAAAGCTGTGAAGTCTGTCTGTTTAGGTACCGTAGTCATTATTAGAAAGTCCTGAGAAATAGTTGCTTAGTTTCTATCATTAGTACTTTAGGCACTTCAGTGTAATCCTATAGAGGGCCTTTGTAGTCCTCATCAGTTTGTATTTGTAATTCCATGGAAAAGTTATTGGAACTTTAATCAGCTAATTCCAATCTACCACTTCCAGTATAATCCATAGCAAGAATAAAGACACTAAGACATATTTATAGTTATGGGGAGCCAAGGGGGTCCAAAGTCCAATCAAGATAGTTATTCACTGGAACAAAGTCCTCGAACCATGCTTGAACCCAGATTTTATTAATTCTGAAGAAGAGAGTGGTTTGAGCATGAGTGACTGTGAGAATGGTAGGACATATATGAGCACTGTGAAGTGGGCTATGTTAGCAGGCCTGAAATCACCTCAGCAATATGAAGAGAGAAGGGTTGGCAGAAAGACTAACCTACATAACACAATCGATGTACTTCTACTGTCTTGGGGTTCATGTTTGAGCTCTGATGTGTAAATTTTTTTGACCTGGGAAGTCATAGCGTCTTATCTAAGGCTTGATCCCAGTTAATGGCATACAGTGCTGGCTCTTCATCCTGACTGACTCAACCATGTTTTTTGGGAAAGGGTGACTGTCACCTTGCTTCAAAGATTACATGTCAGCTCCTCACTTAGCTCTGTTTAGATTGCTTAAAACTAATTGAAGGATTAAAGAAATGGCCTGTATATATCAGTACATGCAGATAGGGCCAGGGTTAGCCAAAATGGAGATAATTGCTCTTTATTCAAGGAGAGTCATCTAGGTGGCCCTCCAAATAATCCATTTATCCTCATGGGTCTGTAATTTTAGTAAAGGTATGTATTTTTGACTTACATGCTTTAAGTGTGAATATGGTAATACTTGAGATAACTTTTGGTGGAGGCACAGGTGTAAAAATAAGTTGGAAAAGAAATTGCATTCCAACCCACCATGATGACACAGGTTTGTAATCTCAGCAGTCTGGGAGGTTGAGGCAGGAATATCACAAGTTGGAGCCCAGTCTAGGCAATTTAACAAGTCTTTATTTCAAAAGAAAATTTGTAGAAAGGCTGGGAATGTAGCTTAGTGGGAAGACCTTTGGTTCAACCCTTAATAACACACACACACACACACACACACACACAGGATACTGCATTCTAACAGGCTGAGAATTGTTGGTTTAAAGAACTGAAACAGCAAGTTTTCATCATTGCCTGATACTAAAGTGACGCTTTGTTTATCACTCATTTTTTGAGGGCCTGTTTTGTGTTCTTAGAGCTCTTAAGCTACATAATTTGTAAAGCATTGAGATTTATTTCTTATAACTCTGGAAAGTATGAAGTTCAAGTAGGAGAAATTTCATCTGGTTAAGTTCTTCTTACTGCATCATTCCATGGTAGAAGCCAGAAGGGCAAAAAGGTGAACATGACAGAGGGCAACCGAGAGACCAAACTCATTTATAGCAAAACCGTCCTTGCTATAACTAAACCAAGCCCACAGTTACAGAGTTAATTTGTTCACAAAGACAGCTTTCATGACCTAATCACCTCTTGTTAAGCCCCATCTCCCAACCATTGCATTGAGCATCAAGTTTCTAGCATGTGAACATTAGAGATACATTCAAATCATAGCAAGCAGTAAGTGCTCTCATCTGCAAAAGCATGCAAGATATAACACAGATTCACTTCTTAGCATCACATGACTAAATGAATTTATAAAGTGGGTACCTGCTTTGATAAGATTAGGGTCCTATAAGAAGAGAAAGTGACATCAGAGGTCTGTTTCCTTTCACCCATGCACAGAGCAAAGGCTATTCAAGGACTAAGTGAGAAGGTAGTTGTCATCAAGCCAAGAGAGCCCTCATCAGAAAATTTACCAACACCCTGATTTTGGATTGCCAGCATTAAAAGCTGTGAGAAAATAAATTTTGTTGTTTAATCTATAGGTCAATAGCAGCCCAAGCAGACTGTTTCACATGTCACTCAAATGAAGGACACCAGAGGGCATATAGGATATGGTTTATAGTGGCTTAATCACATTGTTATACATAACTGAGTTCTAGGCATGAGAAGTATCTAGGTTGCAGATTTATAATAAAATTTATTTAAATGGTATTAGTACAGGCATTTAAGTTAGATAGAAATTAATATACAGTCAGATAGGGTCCAGGCTCTCAATGAAGTCAGTAGAAAAAATAAAGACATCAACAAAGTCAGTAGAAAAAATAAAGACATCAGAATTGTGGCTGGAGGTGCATCTGAAGAAGGCCAGGCATCAAGATAAAGATGCAGTGGCCAAGCCTACACACCCTTCTAAGGGATAAGCAGTAACTTGGAATTATCTATAATTAGCACCATCTAGTCCAGAAAGTTCAGAGAGGCATCAGTCACCCAGGTGGGTAACCAGAGCATCCAGACCAGTCCCTCCCCCAAAATTCCTTTGTTCTTTCCATATGCTCTTGCTGCATGACTCAATTCCCATTTGGACTAATATAAGCTCAGAAGCTATATTTATAATCACATTGTGACATTGCTTAGGCATGGGTGGCAACCCACTTTGGGATTCCTCCAATCTCTTGTGACTTCCTTCTCAGTAAAGTTTTCCTACTCTAACTTGCATTGTTCTCTAGAATTCCTTCTATTTCAAGGGAAATGAATTCGACACATCCAACTTTGAGCAGGTTGGAAGTAACACATCCTGTATCAGTATGATAACTTTGTCATAGTGTACACACAATTGTTAAGTTACCAGGGATAGTTTCTTGTAAATAGTTGTAAGTAGGTAAGAAAGTCATAAGAAAATTTTCCTAAGAAAACCTGCACATTTGTGGTAGAGTAGCTGTGTTTTGTAAAACAAGGTATCAATTCATGGACTCTACTTGAAGTTTGTGAGTGACTGGTATCTTACAATAGTAGAGATTGACACAAGTATTTACATAGTTGGTAAACTGTCATTTGGTTGATGGGTGTTATTTGATACTATGTCAACATGCTTATTTTCTTGAATAAATTTGTTTTGCAATTTTTGTTTGTGTAATAGTTGGTTTCCAAAAAGAATCAATATGGTTTTGAAAGGCAATCTCTACTGGTTTTTAGAATTCTTTTGGGGTTTTCATAAAATCAGTTTGTGTGGTTAAATCCAAAGATAACCACTGGTCTGCAGGAATCAATTTGCACAGTAATCCTAATGATGATAAGTATCTCTTTTTTCTTTCCTTACTTTCTTCCATAGTGCAACCTCTTTTAAACTCTTTGTCTTAGGAGAAGGAATACATATTAATTCAAACAGAACATATTAATATATTTGTTTTCAGGCATAAAAACAATCTTAGAAGGATAGTTTTTGTAGTTTCCAGATTGGCTGTGGTCATTTCTTATAAAGCAATTCTACCTAGGTTGGTGGACTTGTAATCTAGAATTGGTTCTCTGTGTATGGCTCACACACCAATGCTGATGCTTTTGCTTAAAGACCATTTCATGGACTTTTGAAAGACCAAATTCCTTCCATTGGTTGAAGCCTTCAACATCTTCCTGAAGTTGGTGCAGTTTTCTGAGGTTGCAAGCCATTCCAGCCAGCCTCTCACCTTACAATTTTCCAGGTAAGAGGCACACTTCAATATCTGTACTCAATATCTGTACCTACAGAGGACATAGGTTAACTCTCTCCAATGGTGCGACCAGGTAAGGCCAATCCACGCTTGGTGATCAGTAAACTATTTAACTAGGGATTCCTCTCCCTATTATCCTAGCACACATCACTGTACTCTCTCAGCATTTCTCTGAGACATCTTTTCCTGATTGGGTTGGTAGTATGGGAGGGTGTCCTATAAGGTGAGTTGGAATTAGAATGCATAATAATCTGATAATTCTACTTGAGAGACCTACTAATAACCCTAAGTGATTTGTTAGATTTTTCTTCACCATTCTGATGATATGTTAAGGATTGTAGTTTTGATCTTTTGGATGCTTTGTTGTTGGTCCTATCTGTGTTTAGCACTTCCCTTTAGAATGTAAGGACATTTGTTAGATATTCATTTTAGCTAAGGTTTAGAATTGCCCCATTTAATGTTATAAAAAAATTGGAATGAAGAAAGGGAAGGAAATGTTACGGGATTAATCAAAATAACATCTAAATATGAGTCATCAATAGCTTATAGTCAAGGTAGAAAATAAGTAACAGAAAATATGTTTCATAAAATATATTTTATTGTAAGCATTCCTGTGTGAGATCCTGTGGTTAGTTAGACATAGTTAATAAGTATTATCAAAAGCTATCCTACCTATTTTATTTTGAGAGTATGTATATGGCATGATAAGCTATAGGAAACTACAATTTAGCTAAATGTTTACATCAGTAGTGCAGCCCTTGATTCTTGGGTTTAGTGAATGAATATTGCATCTAAAAATAATACTATTTGAGTTTGAATTAAATATATACATTTACCTAACATTTTTTGTCAGTAATTCTGAAAATTTGGTAAACTAGTATCAGGGGTTTTTTTCTGTTTTGTACTGGGAATTCAACTGAGGACCTTATATTTGTCAGGCAGGCACTGTCACTGAGCTATATCCCCAGATAGTGGCAGATAATTTAAAAATTCTTTTAAAATACATTTTTATTTTAGTGTATTTTTAGATATATAAGACTTGTAGAAATAGTAGAGATAGTTCTCATGTAACCCATAACTGGTTTCTTTTATTAACATCCAGTGTTAATATAACACATTTGTCACAACGAATGTATATATGCTATATATTTTCAATTTGCTTTTATTAAGTCTTTTATAGCTTGATATTCTTTTCCTGTTCCAGGACTCCTCCCAGGTTATCATATTACATTTAATCATCTCATCATCCTAGGCTCTTCTATGCTATAATTGTTTGCAATAACTTTTTAAAAATCATCTTAATAATCTGGGGAGTGCTGGTCAAGTATTTTGTAGAGTATTACCCAATTTGAACTTATTTGGATTAGTTTGATATTTTTCTCATGGTTAGATTGGGAATATGGATTTTTGGAAAGAAGCCCATGGCAACAAAGTGTACTATAGTCATCAATTTTATTAAAGGTATATCCTGTCATCATGACTTGTCACTGTCAATATTAACCTTAGTCACCTGGCTGAGTGACATTTGTTAGGTCTATCCATGGTGACTGTTTTCCACACTTCCATAGGGATCTCTTTGGAAGAAAAGTATTTGAGGGCAGTCCTCACTTAAGTGAGGAGACTCCTTGTAGGGGCATGATCTACATATTTACTCAAAATTCCATATGGAAGATTTCCTAATGTATCCTATCCTATTAATTTATTTGAATATTTATTTATACCATTATTGGTTTATGAATATTCATTTTATATGTTGGGCAATAATCCAATTATATAATTTGTTAATCAAATTGTTCTAGCTTTGGCCATTGGGGGATATGTTAATTAACTCCTGTGTTCCTTTGATATATGCTTATTATTGAGTTTGTTGAACATCCTTGTTTTCTGGAACTACAACATCCTTTAGGCCCATTTTGTATATTATACTCTCTCTTCTGGCTCTAGAATCAACCATTTTTCTATGGAGTTCCAGTTCCATTTGTTGGAGAATGGTGTTAGAAGCCAGGATCTGGGTACTGGATATTTTCATTGCTATTGGGAACTAACTATATTTTTAAAGTTTTAAATTTCCATATTACCAGAAAAACAGTATATAAAACGGTTGTGAGTTGTTTATATGAATGAGTCTTTCAGTGTGTCAGAGACCAGTGAAGACACTTCCAGCAATGATAGCTGGAGAACGTAATTGATGATGATTTTAAATGTGGAAAAACTTTAAGGTAATTAGGACAGATTTTTCTGGATTGAGGTAAAGACTTTCACTTTGGGCCCTTCACCCCCAGGAAGTCTCCCAGAAAGCAGCATCGCAGCCTGTCTCTTTGGGATCCGAACCTCTCGGACCTGCAGAGTGGCCTGGGCTGTTTGGATCAAAAGTCTGCGCAGACCTGCATCTCGGCATGACTGTTTGGGACTGGTAGGCCTGCGCTTCATCTGCAGGGAACTGCCTGGAGGCCGGCATCTGGGCCAGGTCTGTTTGGGCCTGTAGCCCTGCGCTTCACACCCAGGAAGCCTCCCAGAAAGCAGCATTGTGGCCTGTCTCTTTGGGATCCGAACCTCTCGGACCCACAGAGTGGCCTGGGCTATTTGGATCAAAAGTCTGTGCAGACCTGCATCTCGGTGTGACTGTTTGGGACTGGTAGGCCCACCCTTCATCTGAAGGGAACTGCCTGGAGACCGGCATCTGGGTCAGGTCTGTTTGGGCCCGTAGCCCCGTCCTTCACCCCCAGGAAGTCTCCCAGAAAGCAGCATCGCGGCCTGTCTCTTTGGGACCCGAACCTCTCGGACCCGCAGAGTGGCCCAGGCTGTTTGGATTCAGAATATTGTGGAGACTGGCATCTTGGCCAGGTCTGTTTGGGACCGGGAACTTTTCAGAAGCCAACATTATGGCCTGACTCTTTGGGACCTGTAGGCCCACCCTTCACTTGCAGGGAAACTCCTGGATACCTGCCTGGGACAAAGCATGGTGGCCTGGCCTGCCTGAGATTCCACAGGCTCCGGGGTGACCACACCCAGCATTCGCCTTACAACTTAGGGAGCCAGGAGCCCACAGAGGGGAGTTAGGACCCTGTGAGGAAGCCAGGAGCCTGTGGGGGAGCCACTGCCCCTCCAGGAACTGAGGGTTTAACAGGTAATTTGCCACATGTGCAGAGAAAGCTTTGAAACACCGCTCAAAGTAAGGAAATATAGAAAAATGACAAAAGGAAAGACCAAAAGGCAGGCTCAAAGCCCTAGCCATCCCCAAGAAAGCTTAGAAGCCTTGTACATAGAAGAAAAAAGAAGCCATACACCTGAAATGTCTGAAATGATATCAAATGAAATAAATGTGCAAATAGGCAAAGCTATGGAGAAATTCAAACCAGAAATACTTGCCCAGGTAAAAGAAGAATTGATAAAAACAGTGAAAGAAATAGTGAACACATCTAGTGAAAACACAGCTAAAAAATTAGAGGAACAAAGCAAACAGATAGAATCCCTCAAAGAACAATATAAGAAACAAACAGAATGCATAAAGCAGATTC
>PVJX010032481.1:0-20392 GCA_004027295.1 Dolichotis patagonum
GCATGAGTCCCCATCTCATAGCTTTGAAGTCTTTCAAAGTTTTCAATCATCAGTTGGAATGGTTTTATCCTGTTTTGTTTGACTATATCATACGTGATGATATGAACAGCTGTTTTGAAGAAAACAAAACATTATGACAGCTATTGCTGATTTAATATCATCCTTCTTAAAAGTCCTACCATGCTTTTTTTGTTCTACTACCGTTGGTTCTATCTATCACATTGTGTCTTATTGGAATTTGAATATGTGTGACAGTTCAAACAAAAATTTTTTTTATCAAAAATGAGATATAGTACCCATTGATCATTTTCTGTTATTCAGTTCAGAAAGCCCTGTAATTCTTTCACTATATGCATGGCTTTATACTATTGTGTTATGTTTGATATTATTATATTTGAAATTATGCTCAACTATAGCAGAGTAAGAGATATGGTGTTAGCTACTGTTGATGTCCAGTTGACTTAATGTAAAGTACTGTGTTGCCTATGTTGTCCTGTTCTGATCTGCTCTGTACTGTCCCCTTTTGTTTTATTCTCTTTCAAATTAAAAAAAAAAGAAGAGAGTATTGGCTGTCCAGAAAGTTGCCTTCCTGAACTATAAAAGAAAAAGGATAATTTGCCAAAAACGTCATCTAACGCCATCTCAACAGGGGATGATATGGAGATTACTGAATTATATTTTATAACTTTATCAACTGAACAATCTGCCAGCAGACACTAGCTGGTTATTCCATTGTTTCTTCTAGACTCAATTTAGGAACTTTCCCCTGAGAAGTGTTTTTTGGCCCCCAAAGCAGTGACTGATTCTCCATGTCTGTCCTGGTTTTTTGCCATACTTTAATACATTTACGGCAGTCTTTCTCTACTTGTATTGTATTTGCTCATTTTCTTCTCTCAGGCTACAGCTATCATTCCTGCTATGTCCACTACCCATTTACTGAGGGCATGCTACATGCCAGGAAACACATTCTGTGTCACATCGAATTTTCATAACAACTTTGCAAAGAAGCTGTCAGCATCCTCTTTTTAAACACAGGAATCAGAGTCTCAGAGACTTTAATCTACTTCCCCATGTTCAGACAACCAGGTTATGATATAATTGCTCTTAAACCACAGCTTCCAGAAGCTCTGCCCTAGTAATTCTGAAAATTCTGGAAAAGTCAGACAACAACAACTCCATCTAGGAAGAAGAGGGAGAACCTGCAGAACTTGGGGAGCTTTAAATCTGAGGACACAGAAAAAAAAAGCTGTTAAAAATAAACCTTGTATTACCTTGGAGACCAGGTAATATTTGGCCATAATCAGGAAACTGCTGTAGTAATTTAGAATTAGAAACAAGAAAGAGGCACATTTGCGGATATTTATATAGCTGTTGTTTGGTATCCAGTCTATCATGGTAGACGAGTAAGAGATGACCTCAAATAACTGCACTTAATTGATTAAAAGGGGACTAATAGCCACATTTTGATGCACAAAGTGGGAGAGGAAATTGATTTATGATAGAAATTACTCTCTTGAGCACCATGGGTATGAGAAATAGATGCTTAAAAGGTAAGATGTTTAATATACAGGTAGGGATAGGATTTCGGAGCCCAATGTAGGACAAAATCAAAGGAGACACCAATAGAAGAGGTACAAGTGAGCCACGAAGAGATGAGCTCTCCGGAGGAAAGAGGAGAGTTCTCAAGGCTAGAAAGATAAAAATCTACAGTAGTCTATTGGGCAGGAAGTAAAGAAAGTGCCCACAGGAGACAATTTGTATTTAGAGAGGAAAAAAATGATGTAATAATATTTGTGGCTAACATTAGTCTAATAACTAGTAGTTGCCGCCCATGGGTCTACGGTACTATACATACACTCATTTATTCCTCACCAATCCTTAGGAGAAGGTACCATTATTAACACAATTTTACACATGAAATGAAACTTGAAAAATATAATTAATATTTCCAAGATCATATCATTGATAATTGGTGCAGCAGGGATTGAATTTAGGGAGTCTAGAACCTCAGGTCTTATTCTTAACCATTTTCCTTATTGAGAGTCCAAAGAAGACAGAGAAACTAACACCAAAATCAAACCAAGATGCCATGAGGCACATCCCAGAGCAGTTTTCCACTTAGTCAAACATGCACAGGGCAGCTACTATGTTCCTATGAGCACACAGGGGTTGTTGGCATGGGGATGATTCTCAAGAAGCTCATGTTCTAGTGGGCCAGTGATCAAGATGAGTAGCTCTGTTTATCTGTGGTGCTCTTGAGAGCTGAGAGGAAGAAATGACAAATCCTTGGGAGTAAAGCCCTCTAGTTAGTGCCAGAGGTGACACAGCTTGTCTGAGTGTTGTTGAAGGGAGGTATTCACCAGGAAAAGAAAAGGAACTTGAGGTCCAGGCCTCAACATAGTCATGGGGGAGCACATCAACCCAGGGAATAATCACAGATCACTCATAGATGGCAGCTGAGGTCGGAAATACAGACTGAAGGCAAGTCAGGGAAGCACTGAAAATCCAAGCTAAGAATTTAGCCCTTAGGTGTTAAGGTGTCACTGAAACACCCTGAGAGCTTTTCACATGCTCTCTCTGGACCTGTTGCTCTACATGTCTTGCCGCTTTCCCCTTCCCCGACAGACAACTACATCATACACAGATCTAGTTGCAGCATGGCTTCCTCAGGAGACTTCCTTGTGGAGGAAAAGGGATGCTCCAACAGTTTTTGTGAGTTTTTCTTATTATTTGTTACTGATCAGCAATTTTACTCTAATTACCTATTTTCCATCTCTGTGTTCTCCAGTAGGCTAAAAGTTGAGAGATTCAGAGCTCTTTTCTTTTTTAGATAGTTCACCACTGTATTTCCAGTCCCCAGAAGAGCTCCTAGCAATTAGTAAGCATCCCATAAATATTTGATGAAATGAATATAAAAATAACAGTTCAAAGCCTCTGGCATGAAATTCAGCTTAACAAATACTACTATTATATTCAAAGCATGAACCTGCCAGCAAAGAGTGTGTGAGCAGAAAAAAAAATTTAATGTCCTTTCCTTGAAGAAATGCATTTAATTCTATTGGGAAAGCAAATGGAATTGTGCGACAAGTTCCCAATGATTGACACTTTCATTTATACATTACAAAATTGAGCTATACTCCAGGGAGATCATTAAGAAATGCAGACACACTTCCCTCCATCACAGGATGAAATATACAACTCTGGAGTCAGAATCATGTTTTACAAGCAAACTTGTTTAAAAGAAAATATGTGACTGAGGACACTGTAGGACAATTTTGCAGATAAAGCGCATCAAGTTTCTGAAACGCACAGGAGGGAGGTGACAATTCAGTTGGACAAAAGAGAAAATCACATGAAGCTTATGGAGAATGATATCCTCAATGAAGTGAAATAGATTTTTATAGATAATTACACTTTATTTCAAATATAGAACAAAGTGCAGCACATTCAAATAAAGAAAATCAGAATAGTTAAGTCTAAAATGTAACACATATGAGATCAGAGGAAGGAAATAAGGATATTTGATTTAATATAGAGGAGGTCAGAGGATGGCACACCTCTGTCTGGTGGACAGAGACACTCCAAAGACACTTTCAGGCCCTATATACAACATAAGAGAAGCTGGAATTTGTTCTTTTTGTCTGACCAACACCCCTCTTTCCAATGGAAACATGCCATATGCTTCTGAGAGAACTGATATTGCTGCCTGATAACGACGATAGTGATTGGCCAAGGAGGAAAATATGATGCAAGCAAAGCCAAACAAAGTTCTTCCATGAGAAATAGCATTTAGATTCCCTTGGCTTTTTAAAAGTTTTTAATTTAATTTTTTATTTTATTTTAAAGGGAAAAAATAACAATAAAACAGAGTTTTAAAACAGACTAGTAGGAGAGTAAAAAAATTTAACACACTGCATATTGTTATCTTCATAGTATTCAGAGTACATTATTTAGGCATGAAATATTGTCCAAAAAATATTAGCACAATGAACTAAGAGGAACTAGTTGAACAAGTAAATATTAGCATGATTTCTCTTCAGTGATCTAAGGGAAACTAGCTGAATGAGTAAATAAGATCCAAAATGTACAGTAGATATTGTGAATAGGGAAGAAATTATTGGAAAGAAAAGAGAAACTGTGATGGGGAAAAGGTGAAAGGACAGAAGAGAAGAGTGTATATATATAAATATATTATATAATACATATGTGATAGTTTTTGCCTCCATCTTTCCTTCTCTGTTTCCTCTCTGTCCATTTCTCTCTCTCTCTCTCTCTCTCTCTCTCTCTCTCTCTCTCTCTCTCTCTCTTTCTTTATATATATTAGTTAAGACAATGTCTTAGTTACTTTTTTCTCAATGCTAAAACAAAATTTTGCAGATAAATGCAAAATGATGTATGAAATGAAAGAAGGGAAGGTTTACTTAGCTTACAGTTTGTGGAGGTTTAAGTCCATAATCAGCTGGCTCCAAAGCAGAGTGACACATGGCAGAGGGCAACAGTTCATGGAGGTAGAAACAGCACAATCAACAAAAGCAAAAGGGGAGGAGCATGGAGAGAAGACTCTTTCAATCCCTTATATTGTATGTAGGCCATACCCACACCCATAATCTCAGCATTGGACAATGAGTTATTCACAAATTCTAGTAGCCCCCCTCCATGACTGCATGAGGCTTTGAGGGGACATACAGACTCAAACCATGACAGATAGGTTTCCTTTTCTATGGGTTTATGTCTTATGAATGGCTTCATATTTGTATTATCTGCAGTCATTTTTCTTTTCTTCTGGAAGAACCAGGTTGAGATGAATCTAATAAGAAATTAGTGGTTAGAGATAGGCTAAGGACAAAAAGAGATAATTATGAATAGAGAAATGGACAGAGAGGAAAACAGAAAGAGAAGGCAAGATGGAGGCAAAAAATAGAGATAGCAATAGAAAGACCAAAAGGAATTGTTCAAGTCTTTGTAGAGAGTCACTTCTACAGCCAGAATTTTCAGTTAAGTGAAGCAATCAGTGTAGTTCCTGTCACTTACTCCTGGAAAAAAACATTATTAATAAAGTAGCCAATGAGGAAGACTATGTCAGGCAACTTCTTGGCAAAAATGCAAGAAAAGCCTTCTTTAAAAGCTTATTTCAAGGGTAAACTCAAAAGATGTTCACATGATAAGTTGCCTGTTGTACATAAAATGACTGAAGCTTATAATGGCTACTTTTTTACAGTGGTTTTCTTAGTTATGTAGGTGGTTTTCTGTAGTTATGTAGGTGACTAGGAGAAACTGGGGACATTTTTATGCTATACTTTTAAACTGATGACATTTTCATAATGTTCAAGTATTATTGCTATGATTTTTCTTAAAACTGCGATGATTAGGGAAAAATGTTGTAATAGATCAAATAAAAATTTGCAAACTGATATGGGCCAACCAAGATCACTACGTGGAAAATCTGACCATAGGAGATGGCAGGGACTACCTTATGGAGCAGAATTTGAGGATTTTGTAAAAGACAGAGAAAACACTGATCAAAACAATTTCCTTATCTGTGGTAGACCCCCAAGATGGCTCTCCTTAAAAGAAGAGCATTTGGCTCCATTTTGGCTAAACCTGGCCCTATTTCCATGTATTGATACATACAGCTCGTTAGGATACTTCTTTATATCCTCAATTGGCTTTAAGCAATGCAAATGGATCTAGTGGAGGTGCTGATGTATAGACTTTAGAGCAATGCAACAGGTAAGTAATGCCCCGCCTGCAGCTCCCAACTAGTGTGTGAGCAAGGCAGAGTGACGCTGCACTGCTGCTGGGACTGAGCCTCGAGAAAGAGGCCATGACATTTCAGGGAATGAAGATCACACATCAGAGCTGAAGCACCAACCCCTAAACATGAGATACTTACTCAATCTGTGGTATTTAGATTGCTCTTTCATTGTAGCTCTTTCTTTGCCTATTACAGAGGTTCTGTTGTATCTCCTACCCAGCCCAGCTCACAGCACTCATGTACTTCCCACATTTCTCTCAGTCACTCATCCTTGTATCATTCTTCTCTTCATGAATTAATAAAGCCCAGATTTGGCCCTGGGTCATGGCCTTTGTTCCAGTTAGCCATCATTCTAGCTGGATTTAGGACACTCTTGGTGCTCCACAACTACAAATATGCCTTGGTGTCTTTAGTCTCACCAGGGATTGCACTGGAAGTGGTATACTAGAGTTACTTACTGGAATTCCAATAACTTTTCCCTGGGATTACAAATGTAGACTCCTATGGACCTCAAAGAGGTTCATGAAGGAATTTGTTTACTGATCTTTATCTTGTTCTAACTTCAGAGGACTCTCCCTCCCAACACTACAGCCAGAAAGTTCTCAATTAATTGAGGAATGTGCCACCCTAGAAGGACTTTCAGCTAAATGAACATTGTAGATACACTTGCATTCGAACTGCTTAACTTCTAGTAAGGTGAAAACTGAGGTTTAAACGTGTATTTAGATTAGTAAAAGTGAGGCCTCCAATTGATCATCCAATGTACACAAAACTAACCATTAGTTTTACAATTTGATGAAAAGTCATTCATTTCTTGATTCTCTCTGTCTCTCCATTTGTCTCCTTTTCTGTCTTCCTCCTCTCCTCCCCTCCTGAATGCCCAGATCTGTCTGTCTGTCTGTCTATCTATCTATCTATCTATCTATCCATCTATCCATCCATCCATCGATGTATTTACTTCTTTACAAAGTAGGATTACACTAGACACTTAAGTCTGAAATTTGCTCTGTTTCACGTAATATACCAGTGATGTCTTTCAGCACATTCTATTTCTCATGATTTTTAATGGGTTTATTATATTCTACTTAAAAAATAGTGTTCTATTATAGTCACTTATTTGTCTTTCATTCACAAAATTTCAGACATAAAAACATCAAATGTACTATCAAGTTTTTAATGGAATTTTTGACATAACCCTTACTACTTGAAACATTTATTTCAATAATGGTTGGAAATTACTTTTAAAAAATGAGGCAATACACTTTTATTAATAGCATTCAATTCTCAAAGCATCAGACATCACAATGGACTGACAATTATGGTTGTGGAAATCTTTGTATAATATTAAAAGAGTCATGCATTTTGCTTCAATCCAGTAGTTTGTCTACTACGTGGAATTAGGAATCAAAGTAAACAGTCCTGTTAAAGGGACATTACCCTGTATCAGTCATCCCAAAAGACACAGGCAGCTCTGGAAAGGAGGACAGCATGTCTTGCCAATAATCACATGATGGGCAAGGACATCACACTCGCTGAGACACTTGCTCTGTGGTTTGGCCCAGCCCAGCCTAGCTCAACAGCGAGAGCAGGAGGGACACAGCAAAAGCAGAAGACAGAGTGCACATAAAACTACCCTCTTCCTTGGGCTCACATGTTGCCTTACGGTTTTCAGGACAGACCCTCTAGCTCTGCAAGGACATCTCTCTTGGACAAGGGACATTGGGAACAAATAGCAAGCTTCCAAGTCTCCCAAAGAGAAACAACACCAAACAAAATCTTTTGACTCTACCTTACTTATGATATTGGAGTTTTTGATGTCCACTGTCTGAGAAAGAAACAGAATGTTTAGCAGCACTGCTCACAAAATGAATGTGCTGATCACTCCATTGGTTCAGCAGTATTTGTCAAACATCTAAATATTTACACAGTTAATTACTACTTGTCAATATTCCCTTTACAAATGCAAGTTCTACATGGCAAGGATTATCTTGTTCTTGTTCATAGCCTTGAGCTTTTTCACCACTAGGGGAGGAAAAGTCATTTAGGAAGATAGTACAAAACTGATTTTAAGTACAGTTGCACTGAATTTCCCATGAAGAATAATAGCTTTGATGGAGTTAGGGAGGACTTCTACAAGTAAGACAGAACTGAGTTAAAATCTGAAAAAGACACACAGGAGAGAGGCACAGGAGCTTTTCAGTCAGAGGGAGGAACCAAGGCTGTGACTTAGAGCACTGGTAAAAGAGAAAGCAGGTTAAGGCTCCTAGAAGCTAGAAGTGAAACTAGGAAAGCACATGAAGTGAAACGGGACACAGACAGAAAAAAGACAGTGAAAGTCCTACAGAACAAGAGGTTTGGTCTTTATCCTTAATGCAGTGAACAGCCCATGAGGGTTTTCCAGCAAAGAGCAACAGGCTTAGAGTTAGATGTATCGAAGATGACCATTTGATCTCGTGAGTGGCAAGCAGGGATTGAAGAGAAATTAATTTGTACAAGGAAATGTTAAGAATGCTGCAATGTATTATGCAGCTGACGACATTAGCTTGGACCAGAATGATAGAGATAGGGTGAAATAGACTAGGGTCTATTTAGGAAGGAAAATCAGTAAGGCGACATTATTTAAATGTAAGAGGCAAATAAAGGCACATTAAGATTTCTGGTTTCAAGATGATGCAGCTTCTGAGACAGCCACTCACTCAGGATGTCAAAGTTTGGTATGAAAGCTCACAAGCTGTATGGATGATCACAAGACATTGAGACTAACAACATCCACTAACATGAGCACTGTGGACCTGAGCTGTGCCTTAAATGGACCATCTAACTGCAATTCTATAGAGTAACTGCCTTCTTTTCCATATTTTTAGAGACAAAAAAAACCCTGAGATTTGGAGAAGCTTACTTACTTACTACCATTCTCAGAGTTTAAAATTGGCAGAGCTGAAGTGTAAACTTAAATCTCTTCAGTTTTAATGTAGATACTTTTAATGATCAATGCATACTGTTCTGTGACACCTAAGTACCATTCAGGGACAATTTCACAGCATCAAAAAAAAAAGTGAACCTCAATAAGGAACTGAGACCTGATATTTCTAGAAACGTTCAGACCTCCTCAGGTTTGCCAAATGATGGTTCCATGCTTTCTGCCATTCTTTACTTCTACCTGGTTCGTTTTCTTCCCCTTACTTTTTTGTACCTCAAAGTGACCCACGGCTTCCTATCCATTCAGTCTTGTCCCCTGCAAGTTCCTATAACGCTTTCAGTCTCACTATTCATCTTAACAATGGTCACATGAAGATTACTCTTTAAAATTTCAATGTAATTTCTACTTCATAATATAATATGAACCATACTGTCTTCCATATAAAAAGTCAGATCATTGTAAACAAGCTAAAAAAAAAGACAACTTTCAAACTGTGCCATGTGATAGATCCAGCTAGTGGCTGATAGTTTGATTTTACTATCGCCTTTATCTCTAACTACATAGTAGAGTCCCATTACATATGCATGTGACTTGGGCACACTAGACTATATGTTCCTGCCAGAGTAAAAAAGCACAATTTAAACAAAACAGACCGTTACTCTCGTCATTCCAATCCATGAGTATATGTCCCATGAGCTAAAGAATGGCTCGTGTCAATCTCCAAGGACCTCCTCCAGTATAAGCAATTCTCCAGGAAGACTATACTTTTATTGTTTAAATGTAAATATTTTAAATATACCACAGTCTTTAACTTCAGTAAATGATATTTCCTAGTCCTTCATGAAGGAAGTAGTAATCTATGCCAAGACTGGAGAAAACTCACATTTGGGCGACTGCTTAAGAGACAAAGCCTGACAATTCTTGCTGCATGCAATTTGTGCCTGACACACTTTCCTTTGGGAAGATCTCCTAATATATGACTACACTCACATCAGCATATGTTCCTGGAATCATTTCACTTTTAATTTGCAGTCTGCTTTTACTATTCAGTGAAAATGAGCATGAATTGGGAAATGGGAAGCACTGATACAAGTGACAAACATACATCATCAACAAATGAGGCAGAGATGGAAATCATTAGACCTCCTGAAGTCAAATATGAACAAACAGAACAAAATTATGCAACAGAGAGGAAATGCTAAACCTGGGTCCAACAAACAAGCAATTATTGGACATTTTATTATCATCTTTAACTTTCTGGAAAAGAATCTCCAAAATTGAATGCCCACACATGGACATTATAGCAAAGACATGTTTTACATAGAGGTCAGGCACCATCTTTCTGTACCTGTCCTGCTGCTCACCAGGTCAAAGTTGACTCTTGCCACTTAGTTTCCTTTGAGTTTTGTTATACCACCAATATAAAAGTTAGAGCTATATAGTAAACATGATTGCTGGTACTTATAATTATCTAGACTGTAAGTTTCTTTCTCACACATTCTAGGTCTCACTAATCTCCAAACCTTAGAAAATGATTGGTTAAAGGGGGGCCCTCTACAAAAGCTGAAGACCAAGTAAATAGGTGAATTACCAAATTTGCCTCTCTGAGATTTGCTTCTTGAAATGAAAGACACTCTGCAATTTCCATCAGGTTCTTGCTTCACTGTGCACACTGTTGTGTCCTTACCTATCCAGGGAAATGCAGCACAGGTGAAAAATTGATGCTGTTGTGAGCAGGACGTCTAGAGATGTCCGGACAAGACAAAACATCTCCCCATAAACCCAGATGTCTTGAACCAGCTCGATGGCTCCAAAGGGCATCACCAGCACCGAAACCAGCAGGTCAGCAAAGGCAAGAGATACAATGAAATAATTGGTCTTTATTTTCCTGTGAATAAAAATATACAAGGGAGAAGTCAGGAGGAGGGACAAATGGAGAAGGAAGGAAGAAAAGAACAAGAGAAGGAATGGGAAAAGAGAGGCAAAGAAATAAGGAAAGAAGAGAGAGAAAAGTGATACATTTAGCATATTCTGTGAGATTCATTTCCCCCTTCTGTATCAAGACTGAGAAGGCGCCCAGTGGTTGGGCCAGTTCTGACTTTTCCACTTTGTACCAAAAGCCCTTCCTTCCTTCCCTGTGGGACACTCTGGCCTGTTCTAAGTGTCCCTGTGCATCTAGCTCCCTCCCAAGTGTTTTTACACCAGTGCTCTCTCTTCCTCTCCTGGTCTTATCACTTCACACCCTTGTTTCACCCTCAGGAACCCCTCCCAAAATGCATCCTTCACAAACAACAGTCACATCCCAACATTTTACACCTGTAGACTGGCTACTGTGTGCCTCACATGTGTGACACTGGTCAGAATTGTTTTTCTGCTTCATTTACATCATTATTGGACCAGTGCTTGTCTTGCTGAGAGAGAACTTGCACTATGTGCCACCTTTTATGGCACCGTGACTCTCAGTCCAGACTGATAGGAGAATCACCTGGTTTATTTAATAAATATTAATGCCTCAGATTTCCTCCCAGATCAATTAGTTTAGGAACCTTGGCTTATTTGCATCCCCTTGAAAGCAGTGGCATCTTAAACACAGGATGTGGGCTAGGAATGTAACTCAGTGGTATAGTGTTACCACATCGATACCACATTATGGTGCTTTTTAAAAGCACTCAAGATGAATCTAATTGCAGCCAGGTTAGAAAGTAATAAAAACTCAAGAGTAGAAGACCCAGGTTTAATTCTAGGTCAGTCACTAGTCAGTCATCTTTCCTGAACCACTGATACAATGTGGAGGTTATAGCTTAGATATGCTCTCAATAATTGCATATAAAATAATGACAACTATTTCAACAAACTAGGACTTAGGAAAAAAGACAGGATGGAAATACGCAGAAGTGCTTATATTGCTTATGTTAGAGTTGTAGGACTATGTGCAATCCCTTCATTCTTCGTCTATTTTTCAAAAACAATTCCCCTGAATATTTCCCTCCTAATTGAAGATTACAAGGTTAATGTTCAGCCCTGACTGTCCAGGGGAGTGCCCAGAACTCCACCTCCACTTCCTAAGAGGGCCCCTTACTGCTCACCTGAGCTGCCTATCCCTGCACACGGCCACCATCACCAGCAGGTTGCCCAGGATGGCCATCAGGATGACTGTCGAGAGAAACGTGAGTAGCACGACCTTCTCCACTGACCCAAAGCCCTCCTTGGAACTGGAAGACACAGGCACACAAGAACCACAGAGAATTTAGGACTCCAGAACATGGGAAAGAGATTCATCTTGTCTTTCTTGATGCTGAGGCAGGTAAACTCAACAGGCACAATTCCAACACACATGTATCACGTACCTAATATATTCCATGGTCTGCACCTTTCACTTGACAAGCTTTTCTGGTTAACCCCTATATCATAAGAACATGAGGCTTAGAGCAGCAAACTCACTAGCCTGAGTCACTGTCCATCAGAGAACGTACTCAGGAATGTATTTGGCTGATTCTTGCTTTGGGTACCAACCTAACCAGACTGTACGTTCCATGAGGTAAGGATTTGCGCTCTTTCACTGCTGTGTATTTAATGTGTCATTCACATTTATCAGATGAAAGAACAATGGTGCTGGATGAATCAATGATAGTACTGTCACCAGGGTCTTCTTGAATACACGGGCTCCCTTGTTTTCAGTGCCTCATCACAGCTCATGCAGAAGTTGCTGTTTATAGGGAGTGATGTCCCCGGGAGTAATGATGCTAGAAGTGTGCTCTTGGATCTCTTCTATCAGTTCACTTAGACAAACTGATCCTAGAATTCGTGATGCCCATAGAAGACATAGGAGCCCATCAATAAGCTCAGAGACTTTTTCTACTGTCCTGAGTCATTCCACTTTTGGTGCCAATTTCACATGTCACCATTTTCAGTTTAAATTTATGCTCTTGTCAATTTCTGCATCCTTCTTGATTCTTCAAATGCTTCTTTCCTAGTGTAAGCTCAGAATTTTGTTTTATTTACTTGAAGTAAGTGAAAGCATAGCATCTGTAGGCTACTCCGAAGCCACATGAAGAGTTTTATTTTTTACAGAGTTACAAAATGTTCTTGATAATGAAGCTTTAAATGCCTGAACTCAAATCCTACATGTCAATGGGAAAAACTGAATTGTCTCAACATGTGAGTGGCTGATCTAGAAAGAGCTGTTTGTCCTACCAGTTCACCACTGGAGCACAGGGGCCCAAGAATCAAAACTTACCTCTTTTTACTGAGCTCCATTGAAATATCAAATGGGGACTGTCATGGTTTATGTTGGTGGCCCCCAGGCCTCATATATTTGCATTGTGCATTTGTGATTTGTTCATTGTCTAGTGCTTTGATTGGTGGTGTCAGTGCTACACCCTCCTAGGGGTGGAGCCAGGATGTCATGTAATGGCAAGAAGAAGGTGTGTCTCTCTCTCTTGCCGGTTTCCACCTTGCTGTTTGCAGCCACCATGAACTGTGGCCCCACCATGCCACCCTGCCTTGGAGCCAACTAAGTAAGGACTGAAACCTCCAAAAACTATAAGAAATAAACCTTTCCTTTCGCAACTTTGAGCATCAGGTATTTTGTCTCAGCGACAAGTAGAAAGTAACTAAGACAGGGACTGACCCAAAATTGTATAAACCTGCCAGGTCTAGGCTTTGACCTTGTGCCAACATTCATCCGTTAGGTAGGATAGAATGCAAAGTCCCAATTGGAATCAGGAACCAGCCTTAATGAAGTTGCAGAATAAAAAAGTTCCACTGCTCTGCTGACAAATGTTTTGCTACGTTTATTGATTGAAACTTTTAGAGCTGGGATTCAGATAAAAAGAAATGATGTGTCCATCTAAATCAACCTTCCACACTTAAATTTCAACTATCAATAGTACAAATGCTGGGCAGGGAACACTTGATTCACTGTGGAAGAAGACTTCAATGGTGTGATAGGGTCACTAATTTAAGGCCATGTTAATTAGGGTGACATGTTTGTGAAAGGAGGTGACAGTGGTTCTTCTCCTCATACTTTTTTTAAAATTTTATTTAGAAAGAAAAAAAAAACAACCCAACAAAACAGAAAAAAGGGTAGCAACAATACAGAATTCCAAAGGAAAAAAAGAAAAGAACAAAAAAAAACCCACTAAGAAATCACTAGTTGATAAGTTACATACTGTCATCTTGGAAATAGTTCTTCAAGTTACAAAATTAAAGCATACAAAGTAGACATTCAAACAGTGAGACTATTAACAGTTCTGCTCAACAATCTAACAAAAACAGTAGTATGGTTATCTATCTTCCACACTTAAACATACGTGCAGTTATATCCTTTAGAGCACTTTCTTTTGGTCTTTTTTACAGTAGCAATTATGCATTTTGGGTTTTATTATTCCTACAGTTCTTATTACTTTTTTATTTTAAACAGAATAAAACAAAAGAGGGAAGAACAAAGCAGATCAGAACAGAACAATATAAGCAACACAGCACTTTACAATAAGTCAACCAGACATTAGCAGTAGCTGTCAAAATATCTCTTTCTCTGCTATAGTTGAGCATAGTTTCAGATATAATAATATCAAACATAACACAATAGTATAAAACCGTTCAAGAGAATGAAAGAATTACAGGACATTCTGAACCGAATAACTATGATCAATGGCTACTATAATATCTCATTTTGAATCAAAAGATTTGTTTATATTATCACATATAAACAATAAGACACAACATGATAGAACTGATGGTAATAGCAGAGTAGAAGCATGGTAGGACTTCTAAGGAAGATGATATTAAATCAGCAATGCCTGCCATAATGTTTTGTTTTCTTCAGAACCACTCTTCATACCATCACGCATAACAGAGTGAAACAAAACAGATTAAAACCATTCTAACTAATGAATGAAAACACTGAAAGGCTTCAAAGCAATGAAATGGGGAATCATAATTACCATAAAATCTTATGTACTCTTACCAACTGTCATCGTTTATGTCGGTGACCCCCAGGCCTCATGTATTTGCATTGTGCATTTGTGAATGGTTCATTGTCTAGTGCTTGGATTGGTGGTGTCAGTGATACACCCTCCTAGGGAGTGGAGCCAGGATGTGATGTAATGGCAGGAAGAAGGGGTGTCTCTCTCTTGCCAGTTTCCACTTGCTGTTTGCAGCCACCATGAACTGCGGCCCCGCCATGCCACCCTGCGTTGGAGCCAATGGAATATGGACTGAAACCTCCAAAAACTGTAAGAAATAAACCTTTCCTTTCCCAACTTTGGGCATCAGGTATTTTGTCACAGCGATGAATAAAAAGTAACTAAGACATCAACTCTCATACTAGGGAGACTATGCGGTATTTACAAATGTGAGTTTGGTTTATTTCGCTTATGAGTATAGTCTCAAGTCGTGTCCATTTATTTATAAATATCTCAATGTGATCATTCTTTATAGCTGAGTAGTACTCCATTGTATAAAAATACCACAACTTTTTTATCCATTCCTCAGTTGATGGGCACTTAGGTTGTTTCCAAGATCTGGCTATTACAAATTGTGCTGCTAGAAACATGGGTGCACATATATCACTGTGGTATGATGTTTTCAGTTCTTCTGGGAATATGTCTAGAAGTGGAATAGCTGGGTCAAATGGGACTTCCAAACCCAGCTTTTTGAGGAATCTCCAGACTGACCTCCACAGTGGCTGCACCAGTCTACACTCCCACCAACAGTGTGGAAGAGTTCCTTTTTCCCCACAGCCTCTCCAGCACTTGTTGTTGGTAGTTTTTTCTATCCTGGCCATTCTTTCTGAGGTGAGATGGAATCTCTGTGTAGTTTTAATTTGCACTTTTCTAATGACTAATGATGATGAACATTTTTTCATGTATTTACTTGCCATTCATATTTTTTCATCTGAGAACTGTGTATTCATTTCAGATGCCCATTTTTGGATTGGGTCTTTGAATTTCGAGGGTCTGATTTTTTTTAATTCTTTATAAGTTCTAGACAGAAGTCCTTTGTCTGAGGGATGGTCCATTAAGATTTTTTTCCCAATTTGTGGGTTTTCTTTTCACTCTGCTAGAAATCTCTTTTGACATGCAGAAACTCTTTAATAAGATTATGGTCCCAGTTATTGACTCTGGGAAGTATATCTCGTGCAGTTTGATTCTTGTTCATGAATTCTCTACCTACCCCTATATCTTTGAGGTTTCTATCTACTTTGTCTTCCAACAGACTTAGTGTTTCTGCTTTAAGATTTAGATCTTTTATTGATTTAGATTTTAGTTTAGTACATGGTGATAGGCATGGGTCTAGTTTTAATCTTTTGCTAATGGATAGCCAATTTTTCCAGCAACATTTGTTGAAGAGACTGTCATTCTTCCAGCGAACATGTTTGGCACCTTTATCAAAGATAAGATGGTTGAGTGGGTTTGTGGTTATGGTTGTATCTTCCAATCTATTCCATTGATCTTCAGGTCTGTTTTTATTCCAGTACCATGTTGATTTTATTACTGTAGCTTTGTAGTATAATTTCAAATCAGGGTTTGTGATGCCTCCTGCCTTGCCTTTGCTGCTTAGAATTGCCTTTGCTATTCTAGGTCTCTTCTGGTTCCAGATGAATTTTAGGAGTGATTTCTCTAGATCTATGAGGTATGTTAGTGGTATTTTGATTGGGATTGCGTTGAATCTGTATAGTAATTTCTGGACAATGGCCATTTTTGCAATGTTTGTTCTTCCTATCCATTAACAGGGCTGTCTTTCCATTTTTTGAGGTCCTCTTCGATTTCCTTTTTCAGGGTATTATAATTTTTCTTGTATAGCTGTTTTACATCTTTCGTGCGATTAATTCCTAAGTATTTCATTTTTTTGGATGCTAGTGTGAAGGGTGTGGTTTCTCTTACTTCTCTCTCAGTATTTTTGTTGTTAGTGTATAGGAATGGTATTGAGTTTTGAGTATTGACTTTGTATCCAGCTACATTGTTGAATTTATTTATTATATCTAGGAGTTTTTCAATGGAGTTTTGGGGGTCTTCTATGTAAAGTATCATGTCATCTGCAAATAATAATTTAACTTCCTCTTTTCCTATCTTACTCCTTTTATTTCTCTCTCTTGTCTAATTGCTTTGGCTAGTATTTCCATTACTATGTTGAATAGGAGATGTGATAGGGGACATCCTTGTCTTGTACCTGATTTTAAGGTAAAGGCTTTTAGTTTTTGCCATTTAATATGATACTGACTGTAGGTTTGTCATAGATGGCCTTTATCATATTGAGGTAAAGACCATCTATTCCAATTCTCTGTAAGGTTCTTATCATGAATGAGTGTTGGACCTTATAAAAAGCTTTTTCTGCATCTATAGAGATGATCATGTGGTTCTTACTTTTGGCTCTATTGATATGGTGGATGACATTTATTGTTTTGCATATGTTGAACCATCCCTGCATTCCTGGGATGAATCCCACTTGGTTGGGGTGAATAATCTTGATGATTTGCTGTATCCTGTTTGCCAATATTTTATTGAGAATTTTTGCATCTATGTTCATTAGGGAGATTGGCCTATAGTTCTCTTTTTTACTTAGGTCTTTCTCTGGTTTTGGTACTAGAATAATATTTGCTTCCAGGAATGACTTAGGAAGAATTGCTTCCCTTTCAATTTCATTGAAGAGTTTCAGGAGTGTTGGAATTAAGTCTTCTTTGTATTTCTTGTAGAATTCTGCAGTGAATCCATCTGGGCCTGGACTCTTCTTTGTTGGCAAGGAATTAATTACATTTTCAATTTCAGTAATAGAAATTGGTTTATTCAGCAGTTTTACATCTTCCTAATCCAGCTTTGGTAGTTCATATGTATCTGGGAATCTGTCTATTCCTTCAGTGTTATCAAACCTATGAGAGTAGAGGTTTTTCGACATAGGTGTTGATGATCTTCTGTATTTCCACCAAGTCTGTAGTAATTTCACCTTTTTCATTCCTTATTGCATGAATTTGAGTTTTTTCTTTCCTTTTTTTAGTAAGGTTGGCCAGGGGCTTATCAATTTTATTTATTCTTTCAAGGAACCAACTCTTTGATTCATTGATCCTTTGTACTGTTTTCTTAGTCTCTATTGCATTAATTTCTGCTCTAATCCTTATAGTTTCCTCCCTTCTTTTGGCTTCGGGCTTGGCTTGTTCTTCTTTTTCTAGATGTTTGAGTTGTAGCATCAGGTTGTTTATTTGTGTTCGTTCTGTCTTCCTGATGTGGGAACTCAGTGCAATTAATTTTCCTCTGAGGACTGCTTTCATTGCATCCCATAAATTCTGGTAAGTTGTGTTTGTACTTTCATTTGCTTGTAGATATTGTTTAATTTCTTCTTTAATTTCCTCTGTGACCCAGTGATTGCTCAAGAGTGTATTACTCAGTTTCCATGTGTTTGTGAGGTTTTTGCAGGTGCTTTTATTGTTAATTTCTAATTTCATGGCACTATGATCCGATAACATGCATGGGATAATTTCAATTCTTTTGCATTTACTTAAATATGTTCTGTGGGCTAGTATATGGTCTATTTTAGAGAATGTCCCATGTACTGCTGAGAAGAATGTATATTCTGATTGTATGGAAAACTCTATATACGTCTATCAAGTCCATTTGTTCACAGGTGTGATTCAGTTCTGCTATTTCTTTGCTGATTTTCTGTCTAGTTGATCTGTCCCTCTGTGTCAATGGTGTGTTAAAATCTCCTGTTATAATTGTGTTATTGCTTATTTGACTTTTCATTTATGTTAATATTTGCTTTGTATAGCTGGGTGCTCTGGAATTTGGTGCATATATATTTAAGATTGCTATCTCTTCCTCTTGAAGTTTTCCCCTAACTAGTATGTAGTGACCTTCTTTATGTCTTTGGATCATTCTTGGTTTGAAGTTCACATTGTCTGCAAACAGGATTGCTATTCTTTTTTTTTTTGGTTTCCTGTTGCATGAAGTATTATTTTCCATCCCTTGAATTTCAGTCTATGTGTGTCCTTTTGGGTAAGATGGGTTTCGTGTAGACAGCATATGGTTGGATGCTGTTCCTTGATCCATTCTGCCAGTCTGTTTCTTTTGATTGGTGAGTTGAGGCCATTTACATTAATGGTTATAACTGTTATATATTGGTTTATTGTTGACATTTTATCTTTCTGCTGTTGTATCGTTAGCTTTCCATTCTATTTAATTGTCTACCTTGCATGGTGGGTTTATCCTATGTGTATCTAGAATGTCTGTCAGTATTCTTTGTTGGGTTGGTTTGGTGTTCATAAAGTTTTTCAGCTGTTCTTTGTCATGGAAGTGTCTTATTTCTCCATCCATTTTGAAGGACAGTTTTGCAGGGTATGTCAGTCTGGGTTGGACGTGGTTTTTCTTTAGGATCTGAAACACTTCACTCCATGCTCTTCTTGACTTCATTGTTTGTGTTGAGAAATCTGCTGTGATTCTGATAGGTTTTCCTTTATAGGTGACCTCTCTTTTCTCTCTAACAGCTTTTAGTATTCTGTTCTTATTGTGGATTTCTGGGATGGTGATTATTATGTGTCTGGGTGTAGTTTTATTTTGATTATGGCTATTTGAAGTTCTATATGCTTCACTAATCCAAATGTCAGTTTCCATTCTCATATTTGGGAAGTTTTCAGCTATTACTTCTGTAAACATCCTCTTGATATCATTTGGGCTGTCCCCTTCTTTTTCATTTATCCCTATTAATCTTATGTCATTTTTCTTTGCATCATCTTGTATCTGTTGAATTGTTATTTCCTGATTCTTTGTTATTTTTAAATTATCTTTCCTTTCCTGTTCACTACCTGTGTTCTTATCTTTGAGGTCTGGAATTCTATCTTCACTTTCATTGAGGCGGTTTTTACAGCTTTCAATAGAATTTTTGTTTTCCTGTATATCTCTTTGAATCTGCTTTATGTATTCTACTTGTTTCTTATATTGTTCATTCAGGGATTCTATCTCTTTGCTTTGTTCCTCTAATTTTTTAGCTGTGTCTTTACTAGATGTGTTCACTATTTCTTTCACTACTTTTATCATTTCTTCTTTTACCTGGGTAATTATTTCTAATTTGAATTTCTCCATAGCTTCCCCTAGTTGCTTCTTTATTTCAGTTGATATCATTTCAGTCATTTCAGGTGTATGGATTCTATTTTCTTCTATGTACATGGCTCCCAGGCTTTCTTCAGATGGGCTGGTGATTTGAGCCTGCCTTTTGGTCTTTCCTTTTGTCATTTTTCTTTATTTCCTTGGTTTGAGTGGTGTTCCAACGTTTCCTCTGGGTGTGTTGCAAATCTCCTCCTTCACCCTCAGCTACTGGAGCAGTCTCAGCTCCTCTGCAGGTATTTGGCTCCCTTAATTGAGAGGCAGAAGCAGGGTGTGGAGAACTGGGGCCAGAGAAACCCCCGGGGCACAATGCCCTGTCCTAGGGGTGTGGATATGAACTCAGCAGCTGGCAGTGCTTGTCTCAAGGTTGTCCCCAGGCCAGCCCAATTGAGCCCAGAGTCCTCATGCAAGGTTCCTGCCTCCTGGACTCAAACCAGGCTGCTGAACGTGGTTGACTGAGGCCCTGCAATCTGCTGGACCCAGTCCAGCATCTCAGTAGCTCCCCAGAAACTCAAAAGCTGGAAAGTAGGTCTCCAACTTTCCCCAGGTCACCGGAACTCATCTAAGGCAAACTCCACCCCTCTGCAGATTCTTGGCTCTCTTAATTGAGATGCAGAAGCTGGG
>PVJX010032482.1:0-20394 GCA_004027295.1 Dolichotis patagonum
GAGGGCATTACAGGTCTTCAAGACCAGACATTAGGGAAGCCGTGAATGGCTGTCATAATGTCTCGCATTCTCCTCAAAACAGCTGTCCATACCTTCATGTGTGTTGAACTTAGACAAGGCAAAGCAAGCTAAGATCACTTTGAATAAAAAGTGATAGTTTTGCTGGACTTCACATCATGACATTATGGAATCAGCACTGAAAAAGGGATTTTTGTTTTTTTGGTTTTTTTTTTTTGGTACTGGGGATTGAACTCATGACCTTGTGCTTGCCAGGCAGGTGCTTACACCACTGAGCTAAATTCCCTCATTTTTCTTGCTACTAAGCTTTAAACAAATAATCTTTCCCCCAACCACCCAATTTTTTTTTTTTTGTACCGGGGATCAAACTCATGACCTTGCATTTGCCAGACAGGTGCTTACATCACTGAGCTAAATCCCTAGCCCCCAAGATTTTTTTAACAACTCATTTCTTTTGATACAGAGTATGAACTTTGGTTTATACTCTGTATTTGGTTCTGATTGTTTTCCCTTTTTTTATTCTTTTTTTTTTTTTTTTTTATAAATTGGTACTGGGGATTGAGCTTATGACCATGCGCTTGCAAGGCAGGCTTTTATACCCGCCGAGCTAAATCCCCAGCCCCTGTTTTTCCTTTTTTTGGTTTGTCCTTTCTGATGGAAATTGAACCCAGGGTTTTAATGCATACCAGCCAAGTGCTCTTCCACTAAGCCATAATGCCTAGTGAAGAAGGTTAAAATTCTTATACATAGTAAGCATAGTACAAATTAAAATTGTACTAAAATACTGGTTTTGACCTATAGACTTTGTGAATTAAGTCAGTCATAGTGGTGCAGACTTGTTATCTCAGCACTTGGGAGACTGAGGCAAGAGGATTGCTGAGAGTTCAATGGCAGTTTGAGCTATACAGCCAGACTCTGTCTAAAAAAAAGAAAAAAACATAGACTATTACGAAGGGTATAGGGAAAGATACTTTCATGTTGATAATAGACTTATATGGGGGATAATGCATATGTGTTTTAGGGATACATACATTGCAAATGGAAATTCTGTTATACCTAGCAACTTTGGTTCTAGCAGATACTCAATGCTGGTGAAGTAACTGATGATATCTGTTAGGCCATGTAATGTAATAACAAAGGTTTGGAAGGAGCTGGGCATGACTGTGCACGCCTATAATCCCAGCACTTGGAAGGCTGAGGCAGGAGGATTGCCAGGAATTTGAGGCCAGGCTGGGTTACATGGTTAAGGCCAGCCTAGACTGCAAAATGAGTCTGTCACAAAAGAAAAAAAAAGGACTTTGAAAAAGAAAAAAAAAATAGACTTGGAAATAAATTTTAAATGTTCATTAGTTGGGGGTGGTTGGTACATTACCATTCCTTAAACTGGAATTTTTGTTAGTTGAAATTTTTCTTTGTATTTTGGTACACAATAATATCTTAAGATAGTGCACATAATGCTATTAATGTTAGTCAGCATTCCACTGCTATCATAAAATACCTGAGGAAAGCAATTTAAAGGAGGAGATTTATTTTGGCTCACGGTATCAGAAGTTTCAGTCCATGGTTGCTTGGGCATAGTGGTTCTGGGCCTTTGGTAAGGGAGTAAGTACTTTGTGGCAGAGGACATGTTAGAGCAGAAGTTTGGTTTGTCATTTCTCTTGGAAGCTACAAGGTCTTTGTAGTTCAAGCTGGAAAGGGGCAGTCCTGCTTCAGTCTCCCAAGTGCTGGGATCACAGGCATGTCCCACCACATCTGGCTGTTTTTTTGTGTATTTCAGACTGAGTCTTCCTAAGTAGTTGATGCTGAGCCTGAATTCATTGTGTCAACCAGGCTGGCCTTGAATTTGTGGTGATCCTCTTGCCTTAACTTCTCAGTGCAGGAATTAGAGGTGTGTGCCACCACTATACTTAGCTGGTAGAGCAGGGTTTAAAACTCAGGTTAAACTGGGTGTGGTAGCTGGCATGGTGATCACAACTCACAAGGATCCAAGCACTCCAGAGGCTGAGGCAGAAGGATCATTGTGAGTTTAAGACCAGTCTGGGCTACAAAGTGAGTTAACTGCATAGGGAAACCCTGTCTCAAAAAAGACTAAATAAGCAAGCAAGCTGGGTATGGTGACTGAAACTTGTAATTTAGCACATCAGAGGCAGGACAGTTCCTCAGAGTTAGATGCCAGCCTAGGGTACATAGTGAGACCTGTTTCAAAACAAGCATATAATCAAAAGCTTACCTTAGGATGGCCAGAAGCAGAGTGAGTCAGAGAAAAAGGCCTACCTCTACCAGATTAGAGGTAAGCCTTTTTTTGGAAGGAGCAAGATACACTCCCACTAGCTGTGCCCTTCAACCAGTGCTCACCTCCAGGTTTTCATGCCTTTCAATATGCTGTCAGACAAGATTGGACGTTTTTGGGATGGTATGGCCATAGGACTCAGTATGCCATCAGGTTAGGAATCATTTATTTAGAGTCCTCTTGATCCAGACACCTTCTAAAAGCCCTGCCTCTGAACAACATGTAGTGGGAGAACAGTAAGCGTTTGGGGGACATTTCACATCCTAATGGCAGCCTTAGTTATTGGGCTGGGTGTGGTAGTGCATGCCTGTAATCTCAGCACTCCTGGGAGGCTGGGGCAGGAGGATTGTCATGAGTTCAAGGCTAGCCTGGGCTACCTAAGTGAGTTTAGCCCAAACTATATAGCAAGACCCTGTCTCAAGGAAAAAAAAAAAGTTTGAGACCAACCTGGGCTACAAAGCAAGTTCAAGGCCAGGTCGAGCTACCTAGTGAGACTCTTAAAAAAACAAAGTCATTGAAAAGAATATATAGGAAGGATGGGTGTGGTGGTGGACATGTGTAATCCGAACATTTGGGAGGCTGAGGCGGGTGGATACAAGTTTGAGGCCTGGTAGCCTACATAGCAAGACTTTCCAAAAGCACCAGAAGAGTGTATGCTGTTTATAATGCCAGTAGTCTAGAAAGCTGAGGCAAGAGGATTAAAGGTTTGAGTTTAGGCTGAGCAAATGAGTTAGTGAAATTCTATCTTTAAGGGAAAAAAAGCTCATGATGTAGCTAGTGTAAAGCTCTTGGATTCAGTCTTTAGCATGATCCCAACATCCCATCCTTTCCACCCCCCCACCTCAAATACATAAAAAACAGATAATATTGGGGAAGTACACAGGTAAGTTGTTGGAATTTAAGAGTGAGATTTTAAAATTGTATTTCTATCCTTATGAGTGTATAATCTGTTAAGAGAATAAATGAATGATTCACAGACAGGTTAAAAGAGTTTTGTAAATTGTCACTTTGTTGAGATGATCATTCAATAAAGAGGGAAGAACGAGAAAGTCTTTCAGAAACAAAATTAATTTTTGCTGTGTTTGTTAGGTGGAAGTTTAGCTGATGCTATAAGTGAAAACTACAGAATCATGAGTTACTTTAAAGAAGTGGAGTTGAAGGATCTCCTTTTGCAAGTTGGCCGGGGTTTAAGATATATTCATTCAATGTCTTTGGTTCACATGGACATAAAACCTAGTAAGTATTACAAATCCTCTGACCTATGTTCTTTGGAGTTGTAGAGAATAAATCATTTCATTATAACAAAGTACATTTTTTTCATTGTTTTTAAGTCTTTGACCCACTTAGCAGTCTTCTTTTATGCTTTCCATTTGTCTCTTACTTATTTGCCCCTGAAATTTGACAAATAAAAGCTAGAAATTTTTGGCTGTATTTTATAGCAACTAAATAGTTCTTTTTGCGGGACGGGGAATAGTTCTTAAAGTAGGACTCTGATTGGGAAACTACAAACCTCTGTTACACTAGGCCATATTAAAAATTTCTCTTACTCAGATCTTTGTTTTCTTTTTTTTTTTGGTACTGGGGATTGAACTCACGACCTCACGCTTGCCAGGCAGGCGCTTATGCCGCTGAGCTAAATCCCCGGCCACTAGATCTTTTTTTTTCTAAACCACTTTTTTTTTCATTGTTTCTGTGCTTTTTGTTTTTGTTTTTGAGATAGGGTCTCACTGTGTAGTTGAGGCTGGTCTTGAACTCAATATGTAGCCCAGGCTGGCCTCAGACTCAAATGCCGCAGCCTCTTACGTGCTGGGATGATAGACATGTGTGCCAGCACACTGGCCCAAGTCTTCAAAGTTGATTTGTTGAGTCTGTTCCAGGACCATGTGTTATATCTGGTTAGATCCATTTTTTAGTAGGTTTTACTCCTCCCCTACTGTGTGTGTGTGTGTGTGTGTGTGTGTGTGTGTGTGTTACTGGGGATTGAACCCAGGGTCTTCACACTGAATTATCTCCAGATCATTTTTATTTAATTTTAAAAATTTCTTTTAATTTTGTGAAAACACAATCTTGCATTGTAATTCAGCCTCTCCTTGAACTCACTATGTAGCCTAGGCTGGCCTTGAATTTGCAGGCTAACCTCCAGCTTCCTTAGCTTCCTATGTGCTGGGATTACAGGCATATGCCACTGTTACCATTTTATGTTTTTATTTATTTTTTATTTTTGGGGGGGGTACCGGGGATCGAACTCACGACCTCACACTTGCCAGGCAGGCGCTTATGCCACTGAGCTAAATCCCTGGCCCCTATGTTTTTACTTATTTTTGTAAATTTAGGGACATCATCTTGCCATGTCTCTTAATTGCCTGGACTTAACAGTTTTCTTCAGTCTCCCATAGTGCTGGGAGTACAGCCATGTGTCGCCACATGTGGCTTTCCCTACTTACTAAAAATGATAGAGACTTGTCTTACAAGATGTCTTTTCAGGGCTGGGGATATAAGCTCAGTGGCACAAGCACCTGCCTGGCAAGTGCAAGATCCTGAGTTCAATATCCAGTATCAAAGAACAAAAACAAAACGAAAAAAATCAAGATGTTTTTTCTTTTGACCTTTTTGTTGTTTTGTTGTATCATTTGGCTTATTCCTTTTCTTACAGTTCCTGTCAGTAATCATAACTAAGGACTGATAGCTTTAGGCTAGGTGTTTAAGTTGAATTTCATAGTTTTTGTTGTTGTTGTTTCTGTTTTGGAATTATGTTTTGATTCATGGCGGTTTGTTTAAATTGTTAATTCTGAATTGTGTGTAGATTTTTTGTTTGTAAATTAATAATTTGTTAAATGTAGAGAATATATTCTCAGGAAATATAACCTAGTCCTTGTTGCCTTAGATTCTTTGAGTTTCAAGGTAGAACATGAGACACTGTATTTAGAAAGACTTTCTGAATGATTTTGATGTTTACTTTGTTTGTAAACTGTAGTTAATACTGTTAATAGTTAGGCTTATGTAATTTAACTATTTAACAGGTAATATTTTCATATCTCGAACTTCCATCCCGAATGCTGCCTCTGAAGAAGGAGATGAGGATGACTGGGTATCCAACAGAGTTATGTTTAAAATAGGTAAGAGAGAAAGATAAAAAGAAGAAAGGTAACTAGAATGTTAGGTTAAAATTAATAAAGAGACTATTTTGATTGATTGATTGATTGATTAATTGATTTGGTGCTGACAGATTGAACCCCAGGCCTCATGCATGCTAGGCAAGTGTTCTGCTACTGAGCTACATTTCAAACCTTTGTTTGTTTTCTTTTTGTAGTCCTGGGGAATGAACCCAGGGCCACTACCACTGAGCTGTGTCCTAGCTCCTAGCTTTTTTTTTTTTTTTTTGGTACCAGGGATTGAACTCACTACCTTGTGGTTGCCAGGCAGGTACTTATGCCTCTGAGCTAAATCCCTGGCCTGCTCCTAGCTTTTTAAAAATTTTTTAAAAAATTTTTTTGGCCATAGGGTCTCACTAAGTTGCCCAAGTTGGAATCCTCTGTGTCAGCCGCCACATGTGGCTGGTTTTCTTTTTCTTTTTTTTTTTTTTTTGGTACTGGGGAGCAAACTCAGGACCTCACGCTTGCCAGGCAGGTGCTTATGCCACTGAGCTAAATCCCTAGCCCTTTAATTCTTTTTTGTTACTGTTGTTCTTTGAGACAGTTTCACTGTGAAGTTCAGGCAGGTCTTGAACTCATTATGTAGCCCAGGTAGGCCTTAAACTTGCAGTAACCCTCTTGCCTCACACTCACACTCATGTGATGGGCATACAGGCATATTCTGCCACACCCAGCTTTGGTTTTAATTCTGTTTTTAGTAGTGGCAAAATTTTGGGGGGAGGGTAACCAGGAATCGAACTCATGACCTTGCCAAGAAAGCACTGTGTCACTGGCCCAATTTATTTGAAAGAGTAAAAAGAGTAGGTTGAAACTGCAGAGTGAGCTTGGGCAGAGTAAAAGAGGAAAAAGCAAGATAAATGAACACCCTGAAGAAAACAGAGCAGGTTATCATGAGGAAAGCCATAATTACCTGGTTTTAATTTTTTCCTCCGTCTTTGAGATGGTTACTGTGCAGTTCAGGCTGGCCTTGAACTCACTTTGTAGCCCAAATTGGCCTTGAACTAGTGATTCTCCTGCTTCAGCTTCCCTGAGCGCTGGGACTACAGGTGTGTACCACCATGTCAGTAGTTTTAATTCTTGACTGTACTTTTTTTCAATGCTTTTAGGTGATCTTGGGCATGTAACAAGAATCTCTAGTCCACAAGTTGAAGAAGGTGATAGTCGTTTTCTTGCAAATGAAGTTTTACAGGAGGTAATTGTTCTTCTTTAGTAATACATTTTTCTTAGGATACAAGCAGACCACTGTGAAAAGAGGATTACTTCATTCTCTGTACTGTTTATCAGTTGATAGAATATATATTCAAATATATTAGCAATTTAATAACTAGTAGATGTAGTAATTCTAAACCATCACCTGGGAGGATTACAATTTAACAAGTATGAAGGCAGATTTGTAATGGCATTGTACAGAACAAGAGCAGTTCCAAATACTTGGGGAATTTTAAAATTGAATGGCATATTTGGAGATCAAAGTATCAGAATCTATTAATATTTTAAAATTACTCAGAATTTTCACTTGTGAGTCTTTTATAGAAATACTAATATACAAGCAAATTGGGAACAATATGATTAAGTAAATTATGGCACATAATTCAAAGATTATGAAGAAAAAGCAAAGTATTATATGCACTCTTTGCTGGCCTCTACGTCTTCTTTCTTACATATATATGTATTTATAACTTGGTGAGCTCACACAGGCATGTTTTGTGTTTGCATACTAATCCCTAGAGGGATAGGAATTTCTTCAGAAGGTTCAACTGGGCTAATGTTAAAGGGAAAGCATCTACTTTTAACTCCCCCTGCCCCAGGTGTTTACTTTGTAATTTAAAAAATAAAAAACTCCCTAAATTCATCAGCTTGTTGTCTGAATAGGTCCTTAATTTAAATATGACACTGAATTTTTAAATTTAGTCTGATTTCTCACCTAAATTATCACTGAGTTGTATTCTTGTTTTGATCATTTTTATATTCTCTCTTAAATGGTTTTTAAATCTTTTTCAGAATTACACCCATCTACCGAAAGCGGATATTTTTGCCCTTGCCCTCACAGTAGTTTGTGCTGCTGGTGCTGAACCTCTTCCCAGAAATGGAGACCAGTGGCATGAAATCAGACAGGGTAGATTACCTCGGATTCCACAAGTGCTTTCCCAGGAATTTACAGAGTTGCTAAAAGTGAGCATTTTATTTCTAAAGCACTTCATTGACACAGTTTATTATTTTACTAAATTATGTCTTTAATTTTATTTCTCTAAGGTTATGATTCATCCAGATCCAGAGAGAAGACCATCAGCAATGGCACTGATAAAGCATTCAGTATTGTTGTCTGCATCTAGAAAGAGTGCTGAACAATTACGAATAGAATTGAATGCTGAAAAGTTCAAAAATTCACTTTTGCAAAAGTAAGTGAGGGTTGTTTTCTTTAGGTTTTTTTGTTTGTTTTGCTTTTTTTACATTTTCATTCTCAAATTTGAATGAGGCCATTTAAAGGCTTTCTGTCAACAAAGGATTTGGTAGTTTGTGTTATTTCCACAGTGAAAATTTAGAAACTATTGCCTTACTATTTGAACGGTTAAGTTTGTGTTGTTACTAAGCTTTGAAATTATAAACTTAAAAATGTTAGGACTAAGCCAAGTGTGGCGGCACACCTATAATTGCAGCACTGAGGAGGCAGAGACAGGAGGATTATAAATTCAAGTCTGTCTAGGCAAGTCAGCGAGACTGTCTCAAAATGAAAACTAAGTTTTAAAAGACCTGGGATGTAGCTTAGTTGTAGTTTTCCTGGGTTCAATTCTGAGTACCACCAAAAAGAAAAATAAAGTTTCTTGAAAAAGGGAAAAATTTTGGAACGTTTGTCATTCATAACACCTTTTTTTTTTTTTTGGTACCGGAGATCTCATGACTCACCAGTCAGATGCTTTAATGTTGCTTTTATCACTTATGTACATTAGGGGTTTTTTTTTCCTTTCATAAATTAGTTTTCTGTGATTTACTTTTTTTGTGTGCTGGGAATTGAACTCAGGATCTCGTGCTTGCCAGGCAGGTGCTGTGCTACCGAGCTCTCCGCCTGGCCCTATGATTGTGTGTGTGTGTATGTGTGTGTGTGTGTTTGAGACAGCATCTTGCTATGCAGTTCAGGCTAGCTTTGAGCTCAGGCTGGGCTTGAACTTACAGTGATCCTCTTGCCTCAGCCTCTGCCTGTACCACCATGCCCGGCTCATGAATTTTATTTTTTAAGACCCAAAGTCATTATTTGTACTAATTTTTTTTTTGTACTGGAAATCAAACTCAGGACCTCATACTCATCAGGGAAGTGCTATGCTGCTGAATTATATCGCTGGCCCTGTACTAATATCCTTTAGTAACTGTCTCCTTGTATTGTGAATATAATACTTTTACTATAAAAGCATGGAATAAAATACAAATTTTAGTTGACTAGCAGCTAAAATTTCAGGTTGTATTTTTGGGTTCCTCAATTGTATCTTAGAGTAATAATGGAATGTATCTCCCAGTTGATACTACACTGTGTGTTTGGCCCCTCAGAATTTCTTCCTAAGATTAATATAGAGTTAAAAGCCTTCTTTCGTATTTTCATGTTCTCAGAGAACTCAAGAAAGCTCAGATGGCAAAAGCTGCAGCTGAGGAAAGAGCACTGTTCACTGACCGGATGGCCACTAGATCTACCACCCAGAGTAATAGAACCTCTCGACTTATTGGAAAGAAAATGAACCGCTCTGTCAGCCTTACTATATACTGAACTCATTTCCCACCTCTCCCCAAAAAAATGTGACAGGAGGAAGCTAGGTTGAAATCACTGCTACAGTCTACTTTGCAATTAATTTCTTGATTGGTCTCAGTAGTTTTACTGAAGTACCTTTTAGGATTTTTATTTGTGAATTACAGTTGAAAGCTGTATTTTGACCATTGCTATATCAGGCTTTGTCTAGTCTTACCAGTCTGTCTTCTGTAGGATGTCAGTCACTGTTGGATGTTACACCAAGCCTTTGCAGGGTTAACCACTGTGGTGGTGTGCTGCTTACAGTTTGTTGTTTGTTGCATTGTAATAAAAGGTGTCTTTTTCCTGTAGTGACCTGTATAAAGGACTCAAGGGCTTTATTATAGACATACTCCCTTCAGAAAAGGGAAATGCAAAAAGACTCAATACTACTTAGCCTCTGATGCACCTGTGTGTCAATCCTATATTCCTGGGGTTTTTTATTTTTATTTTTTTTTAAATTGTGAATTGTACTTGTATATCCAACTGGGAGCACTTTGTAGGCATTGCATGAACCACAGAATGATAATTCTGTGGAAGTATTGCCTTGTGAATTTGCTGCTATTTTAGTTTTGTCTTTGCTGTAAAATTGTAGCATTAAACAATCATTGTTAATAGGCTTTCTTTTGAAACAATTATGTGAAATACACAGCTGCTCTTGATGATGCAGCTGTTTGCCTTTTTTTCTCTTAGCTCTTTGAAGCTAGTGCATTGAAAAAAATGCACCTCTCCCCATTTGGAATGCTGTATTAATGTAGTATAATTATTACTGGTTTTGTAATTTTCTGATAATGTCCTTGACTTTTTTAAAATGTCTTCTCCTTCTTCCCCAAGTTTTGTACTTGATTGTATGGTTAGTCTGTTTTTAAATATTTTGCCTGATTTCACTTCATTTTTGTATATAAACTGATCTTGGTAATACTGTACATAGCTGTTTGAAATGCCAGAATGACTTGTGACTGTTCCAGGTTTTTCAAAATATATTTTATCTGTTATTAGCCATGACTGATAATACTGGCTAATATATTTTGCAAAAAAAAAAAAAATTGTTCTCTCAATTTTGGCTTAAAACATGTTTGCACTTGTCTGTTTGACTTGTGTCTTATCAACATTGATTGGCATATTAAAAGTCACTCTGAGCTTACCTTAATTGTCTAACTCTTATGGTGCTTGTTTTCTACTACTCTGTATTTACTACATTATAAACTACAGAGTATAATGTAAAGAAGTACTAAATGCAAGTGTTTAGTGAAATACAAAGGTTACTGGCTACTTAATGATGGGGTTTAGTCCACATTAATTAGATTTGGGGGTTTTTGAAAGTGTTTGTCAACTGTGGTGGTACACATTCCTCTAGTCCCAGCACTCAGGAAGCCAAAGTAGAAGAACTGCTGAGGATGGGCCAGCCTGACCTCTCCATAGCAAGAGATGCTGTCTCAGAAAAATAAAGGAAAAAGAAAAATTTTATCAAGTTTGAATGATTTTATCATTGAAAAATTTTTATATTGCATATTATGCATCTGTTGTGCTAGAGATGTGGTATGTAACTCTAAACTGGTTATTAAATAATAACAGCTATCTAATGAATAAAATGGATGTAATTCATGACTTTCTAATTTGAACTGAGTCACAGAAGAGATTCGAAATGAAGAATGTTTTAACTCAGAAACTAGGTTGGCTTTTAAGAACCAAGAGTAGAAACTAAAGTAATAGTGCTTTTTGTTATTTCTCTGACAGAACCAGAGTACAGTGAAGACTTTTTGAGTATGGGAGACTTGAGTATGGAGATGGTAGATGATACTGTGTTTTGATCATAGATATATCTATCATCGGTGTCTTTATTAGGCTCTGTTTCTGCCCTTTTTTGGCTGTGATGGTACTGAGAATTGAACCAGGGCCTTCACAGTGAGCCACATTCATCCCTATCCCCACTTTTTTTTGAGACAGGATCTCACAAACTTGCCCCTACTTGCCTTAAACTTGACATCCTTCTACATCAGCCTCAGAATGTTGGCCTTACAGGAGTGTGCTGGTACGTCCTGCTTGCCATCAGTATTCCTGACAATCTGGATTATTTAAGCCTTTTTTTTTTAAATGTAAGATTAAAAAAAAAAAATTGCGCAGGCAGGTAAATTACAATAAAGGCTGGTGGATATTGGTGAGAGAAACTAAAAAGCTGGATGAGTTAATAATGTATTTCTATAGCTATTAAGGACAAAGTATGGAAAAGTATGATAATCTGCATTGGATGTAATTGCTGTCACTAAGGTACATTTTTCTAGTGCACTAGCTTCAAAGAAAAATTCAGGTGTTTTTCATTAAGATTTGTAGTAAATTTTTCACAGACTTGAGAGAAAAGTCTGGTATTACAGTGTTCCTAAATCATGAAAGCTGATACAAGAGTTGGCCCATATTCAACTTGAGATACTTCTGTTTGGTGCCGTAGATGTCCTAACTGGTAGGCCAAAGACCATCAGTATAAAATAGTCTTTGTTCACTAGGAACTCGAGATGAGATGGAGAAGACCTACATAAATATATAATGACAGTAAAATGTAAGTGCTGTTTTGGAGGGATTGGGCAAGGCAGAATAATAGTTCCAAGTAACATAAATGTCTTGGGAAGATAATGATGGTTTAGACTGGCTGAGATTTTGTTAAATGGGAACATTGAGCTTCAAATAGTTTTTGTTTTATAGTGAGAATTTGTTAGTATAACATCTGGAGAAACAAGTGCTAATGTTGATGCATTGAATACTTTTGGAAAACAAAATGCAGAGATTTATTTTTGTTAGACATTTACCTTGGTAAAAATAGACTTGGGGAAGTCAGCTTAACTTAAAAGCTTGTAGGTAGGGGCCAGGGATTTGGCTCAGCAGGCGCCTGCCAGGCAAGTGTGATCCCTGGTACCAAAAAACCCAAAACAAAACAACAAAAAAAACCCCATGTAGGTAGGAGGAATTATATATTACATTTAACTGTAACTTAAAACGTGCTTTATCTTGCCATGAGCTCAGTAGGAATAACCCTTTAATGAACTTTTAATGTCTCTTGAACAGTGAATTCCCAAGCTTTGACTTTCACTCTGTTCCAGAGATGATGAAATTAACTAGGTTTGGTTAATAACTTCAGTGCTTCAGAGTGTCTAATGTTCTCCTCCCTGCTATTACTAGACTTGAATCCCAGGTCTTTGCACTGAGACCTATATCCCCTCTTTTTAAGACAAGGTTTGACTAAATTGTTCTGGCTAGATTCAAACTTGTAATCCTTCTTCAGCTTTCCTTAGTGCTAGAATTGCAGGTATGCACTGTCACACCATTTGTCTCCTCATTAGACAGCAGCATTCTGGCACCAGTTTTTCTTCCTCTCAAATTCATCTCCCTAACTTTTGCTGATCGATGAAATAAATTGCTCCATCCTTAAGGCATTTTTGTGGGAAATGTTTTAAATACAGCGATTGAGCCTAAAGCCTTTGCACTGAGCTACATTGCTAGCCATTTTTTATTTTATTTTTAGATAAGGTCTCCATAAATTGCCCAGGCTGGGCTTGAACTTGTAAACTTCCTGCCTTAACCTCCTAAAGATTTGGGATTACAGTCATGTACCACTGTGTCTGGCTCCCAGTTTATTTTGAGGAAAGGTCTCACTGAATTGCCCAAGCTGGTTTCAAACCTGCAATCCTGTTTCAGCCTCCCCAGTACCTGGCTTTACAAGCATCCGCACCATGCCCAGCCTTTTTTTTTTTTTTTTTTTTTTTTAATGAACATTTTGAAGGCATTTAAAGCAATCAACAAAGGATGGATCAAACATTTTAGAAGTTTTGGATATTGTGAAACAAACCTGGAAATAGGAATTTGAAAGAAATTGCTTCATTTAGTATTTCTGAAGCATTTATATAACTAAAAGTTATACAACACCAAAAACTGTTATTGGGCCAGGGATTTAGCTCAGCGGCATAAGCGCCTGCCTTGCAAGTGCATGTTCGTGAGTTTGATTCCCGATCCGGAAAAAAAAAAAAATATTGCAGAGTGACTAGATCTAGAAGTTACTCTTGCAAACTTAGTTTTATTTAGGGAAGTGTCTCAGAGCTCAGCCAAGTAGATTTTTATAAAAGTGGAAGAGTAAGAAAAACACTGAAGTTGTCTCCCAGTTTTTCACTTCCAAAACTTCGTGAGGCACTTGCGTGAACATCATTGAACTTTTTTTTTCTCCTTTGTGGCAGATGTCCCTACTTTTTAATACAGTTCAGAGGTCTCGAAAGGAAAAATGTCTATGTATGCTCTAGGAGGATATACCAGAAGATGGCATGCTCTGTCCAAACTGCATTCAACCAAGAGTCTGGAGAAACTGGCCAGTCTACCACTTGAAGAAAAATACCTCAAAGGACAAACTATATCATAGCATATATTGTTTCCCTTTGTGTGATAAATAAAAATTTTGAAGAGCATATATTTGTTTTGAGTTCTGCCATTCTTAGACTATAGGGCTGGTTTATGGCTGGATTTTCAATTTCTGCTTACCTATCAGTCATGCCAATGAGAAATACATAAAATGACTTGATTTAGGATCATCATCCAGAAAAGGAAATCTGAGGTGAGACGAAGGAGGCTCAAGGGGATTCAATAGCCCGGTAACAGGAACTCAGGTTAGTGACAACAGAACCAGAATTCCTCCTGCGATCTTACTGGGAAGATTTATGCTGCTTCCAGCATGAAAATTGAACACAAATTCTATTTGAAGGACCAAGAGTAAGGTGGAGCAATGTGAAAATTAGGGAAATGGGGGAATTTCACATGGACACCAAGAGAGAAATTTGAAGGAGAAACTGATTAACTGAGTAACAGGGTTAGGAGGTTGCACGAAGAGTTGATTAGGACAGAATTGATGAACAGGACCAATGGAGGGCAGCTGGCCGTGGGTTGGAATATTCAGGAGGCAACAGAGACAGCAAGTACCTGTCATTTCTGGGAAACACGGCTGAAGAACAGGGAAAGAAGGGCTTGGGATTTAGCTCAGCACATTAAATGCCTGGCTGGCAAGCGTGAGGTCATGAGTAAAGAATGGGGAAAGAAAGAAGGCCAGAGCTGTGCGTGGGAGTCTTTAGAATTTTGTTTGATGTCATTTATGTGCCAGGTGTTTTACAAATGTGCTCATTATTACCAGTTTAGCTATGTTAAAATGTCCAGAACATTTCCTTTCATTCAGCAAGTTGGCCGATGGGAAATCGTTAATAATCCTGTTTTTCCTTAAAGTCCTGAGTTAAAAGTGGCACTAGGTGCAAAGTGTTTTACAAATGTAATGACAGGGCTGGGGATATAGCTCAGCGGCACAAGGCAAGCGCAAGGCTGTGAGTTCAATTCCTAGTACCAAAAAAACCAAAAAGCAAATGTATAGTGTTTATAAGAACTCGGGGTGTGGATCCCAATTTACCTATGAATTTCCCAGGTTAGTATCCAGATTCAGACCTGCTGACCTGAAGCACAGCCTAATGCACAGCAAGCCCTCTGGGCCCAGAGCAGAGAAGAAAGGAGCAGGGAGGAGACAAGTTTGGAAGGGTTCTGGGGAATGCAGGAAGGGCTGGGGGCACACCAGCATGACGGTCCCTTTGAAGTTGGGATCTAGTCTCCAGCACTGAGGAGTGCCACCGGGGCCTGAGGACAGCTGCACATGTGTGCTCTGTCACTCACTGGTGTCTTTCCTTCTGAAGGAAGTAGTTAGCAGTCTTTTAGAGCATACTACATAGCTAGTTAGAGATATGTTTAAGGGAGTTTAATGGCTTTGAGAAATGTATGTGTTACAACAAAGTGAGAATATCAGTGAAATTGTATCTGTGGGTCTTTTTAAGGCATTGAGTGAAAGAACAGAAGGCTAACAGTGACATTTGCTGAGATTATGGGAGATTTTTTCTTTTTTCTTTTTGGACTTTCTGGATCTTAAACAATGAGGCTTTATTCTGTAATAAACTTTAAAAATATCTGAAGTTATGTGGGGCATGGTTGCACATGTCTGTCATCCTAGCACTCTGGAAGGCTGCGGGGAGAGAATGACAATTTCGAGTGTAGCCTGGGTAACTTATTGACTCGGCAACCCTGTCTCAAAAAAAAGGCCTGGGGATGTAGCTCAGAGCAAAGGCCCTGGGTTCAACCCAGTGCCAAATAAGAGCAAAAAAGAAAGAAGAAAAGAAAAAATTATCAGCATATGTAGTCAGTACAACTGGGTAAGATGTCTGGCTTGTAAAGATTTGTTCAGTGGTCATATCTGTGATACCTACCAGATTTCTAACATGGAAACCCACTCCCTTTAATCAGGGGCACTTATATGATCTGGGCTGGGCCAACAGAGTTTTTCCTGAAATCTTTTTTTTTTTTTTTTTTTTTTTTTTTTTTTTTTTTTTTGTCTTTTTGAGACAGAGTCTTGTTATGCAATTCAGGCTGGCCTTGAGCTCACTTTGTAGCCCAGGCTGGTCTCAAACTTGCAATGATCTTTCTGCCTCAGCCTCCTGAGTGCTGGGATTACAGGCATGCACCACCATGCCCAACAGCCTGGGCAATTTAGTGACTTCTAGAAACCCTGTCTCAAAAAAATAAAAAAAATGCTGAGGATATAGCTCAATGCAAAGGTAATCCCTAGTAACACACACATAGGACACAGTTCTTTTCTTATACAGATAACAAACCAAGTAGGTTAAATTAATATGCCTTGGAGCTTCATTCACCCTAAGCCTCAGACTATTTTTCATTCCTCCAGCTCAGGAGGACCCAAGAGGAGTTGTGAATGAGACCTGTTTTCCTCCGGACTAGTTTTGCAAGCTGTGTGCTAAGAACTGGTGTCTCCCTTTCCAGGAAAATCTCATCCCACTCACGTGAGACCTGGTGATGTGAGACCTGGTGCCTGCTGCAGAGAGCCCACAGTCCAATGGGTGGTGGAGAGCTAGAAACCTAGGCTCATTCCCGAGTGTCCTTCAAGGAAGACATCTATTTTCAGCTTTATGTGAGACCCTCTTATACTAAACAACATCTGCAATGAAGTGAAAGCCACTTCCAAACACGCAGACAAATGCACGGGCACAGGCTACCGACAACTCGAGGTGAGTGTGAGCCAAAGCCACGCAAAGCACTTTCTTCTGACCTCATCCCTGGCAGGAAAATTCACAGCAGGGCACCTTCAGAGAAAACAGAGTTATAAATGATTTTCCATTTGCTGACTTGCTGAATAAAAAATATTCTGGACATTTTAATACAGCTAAATTGGACTTCTTTTTGTTGTTGCTGGGACAAAATACCTGACACTCAAAATTAAGGAAGAAAAGATTTATTTAGCTTACATTTTTTGGAAGTTTCAGTCCATACTCAACTGGCTCAAAGGGAGGGTGGTGTGGCTAAGGGGCAGTTGTTCAAGGAAGCTGCCAGCAATAAGAGCCAAAAGGGCAAAAGGGGAAAAGCATGCCTCTTGCCCTCCCTTATATTGTATGCTGGCTACTCACCCCTGGGTGGGTCAGCACTCACACCACCAATCCCAGTGCTAAACAACGAACCAACCACAAACACTAGATTCAGCCACCTTCCAAAGGCCCACCCCTTATGAGTGCATGAAGGTTTGGGGGCACATCTAAACACAAATCATAACCAGGCATGGTGGCGCACGCCTGTAATCCCAGCATTCAGGAGGCTGACGCAGGAGGATCGTTGCAAGTTTGAGACCAGCCTGGGCTACAAAGTGAGCTCAAGGCCAGCCTGAACTGCATAGTGAGACCCTGTCTCAAAAAGACAAAACAAAATGAAATAAAACCATAACACCATCTGAGTTTCTTTTTCCTACTGGGGGTGAGGCAGCATCCATTGGTCTTAATTACACCCTGCTATGTCACAAAGGGTATGATGTTTTAGTGAAGACAAAGGGGAAATCAGATTACTTAATAAAAAGTTCAATTTTGCTAGCAATTTTTTTTTGTGGTACCGGGGATCGAACTCATGACTGCGAGCTTGCAAGGCAGGCGCTTATGCCGCTGAGCTAAATCCCCAGCCTGCTAGCAATTTTTTTTTAAATGTTAGAGATCAAACCCAGAGCCTGGCACAACCTATAGAACTGCTCTACCACCTAGCTATATCCACATTCCAGAGAGTTCAATTGTAATGTCATTTGTAATATCTCCTGTTTTTTCATCGACTCCAATCAATTTCTTTTCTTTTTTTTTTTTTTTGGTACTGGGGATTGAATTCATGACCTCACACTCACTCAGTCAATCTTATATTATTCTTTGTCTCATCTAGCAGCTGCTGGATTGATTTCTTATAGTCCCTTACTAGTTTTGAGAAACTTTTCTTTTCTTGGTTGCTAACTGCAAGCCTGCCTTCAATATCTGAGATCCTGTCCTCACATCGGCCTAATCTGCTTTGAATGCTTTCAACAGAGTTTTTATTCTCCTGGATATCTGCTTCAATTTGCTTTATGGATTCCATTTGTTTCCTATGCTAAGCTTTCATAATTTTCTTAAGCTTGTCTATTTTTTTTAATCTAATGTCACTAAGCATGGTGTGTATTATGGTACTCTGTAGTTATATGAGAGATTATTTCTGATTTCACTTTTTCCAGAGCCTCATTCAATTGCTTTGTTGTTAGCACTTTTACAGAGGCCTGGTGGGGGGATTTGTCCCATCTCATTGTCCCCTAGATTTGCCTTAGGTGAACTGGATGTCTGGGGTTGCTTAAGTGTCTTCTCATTTGTTTTTCTTTTTAGTTTAATTCCTGGGGTGATGCTTGTAAATTGCCTATGGTGGGTTGCTTTATTGCTAGTATTTAGGACACTTAGGTGATGACTACTTCTCTGAGATATCTTTTAGGTAGAGCTGGTTTTTGGTTTTGAGCTTGTTGGAAGATCTTACTGCTTCAGTTTGTTGGAGATGAGAAGTTGTTGCTTATTTGGCCTGGTCCCTGGTTCTTTGGCACTGTACCACAGTACTTTCTGGGACCCTTACTCAATCTCAGTCATGGAATACCAGGATCAACAGCTGTTTAGAACAATTATGTCAATTTTGGCTATAGTGGCATCAATAGCATCAAACACAGCCTAGAAAATGACAAATATATTTAACCCTTAATTTGCAACTTTTAACTATATGAGCTATATTTGTGATTATATAACAAAATGTAAACCAAGTCAGAAAATTATATGCAGTACATAAATCCTTAATGTGTCAGCTTTGCTCCCAGGGGATAATATTTAAAATGGATTAAGGAGAAAGTAGAGAGGTAGAAGAAAAGGAAGAGATTAGAAGTAAGATAGGAGGATGTCTTGGTTACATTTCATTGCTGAGACAAAATACCCAACACCCAAAATTAAGGAAGGAAAGTGTCATTGTTTACGTGGGTGGCCCCCAGGCCTCATGTATTTGCATTGTACATTTGTGATTGGTTCATTGTCTAGTGCTTGGATTGATGGTGTCAGTGCTACACCCTCCCAGGGGGTGGAGCCAGGATGTGATGTAATGGCAGGAAGAAGGGGTGTCTCTCTCTTGCCGGTTTTGGGCTTGCTGTTTGCAGCCGCCATGAACTGTGCCCCCACCATGCCACCCTGCCTTGGAGCCAACTGAGTATGCACTGAAACCTCCAAAACTGTAAGAAATAAACCTTTCCTTCCCCAACTTTGGGCATCAGGTATTTTGTCTCAGCGATGAATAAAAAGTAACTAAGACAGAATTTGGTACCGAGAGTGGGGTCATTGCTGTGATTATACCTGACCATGTTTTTCGAGAGGCTTTGGAAATGGCTTGTGGGCAGAGTTTGGAAAGGTTTGGAAATGTTGCCTGGGTGCACAGAGCTGGAGCAACTTAGGTTGTTCTGTAGAGGAGATTCTTGTCAGAGCTTAGGAGACCAGAAAGCTGATAGAAAGCCTGATAGTAAAGACCGGGCTTGTGAGGTTTCTGCTGGGAAGGAAGACTGCATTGGTTGTTAGACTCCCTATGATATGTGTTATGGCTTGGCAGAAAGTTTGTCTGCATTTTGCTCATGCCCAGAGACTTTGCCTGAGACTGAGATTAAAGGTAATGGACTGATTAATCTGGCAAAGGAAATTTCAAGGCAGTCAAATGTTGAGGCTGTGGCATGACTATTGTTGGGGGCTTTTAGCCAGATCTATGTTGCAAATCAAGAGCAAAGAGCTCAGCAGGATAATTTAAAACACTGTGAGTTTGGCCAGAAGGAAAACTCCAGTAAAGCTGTGGACTGTAAAGATGGTGCTGAGACTTTGATTGCTGAGAAGAAACAGAGAGATAAGAAAGATGGCCACCATGCATCCCAAGAAGCAGTGGGTCTCCACCCTTTGCAGCCCCAAAACTGCAAAAGTGAAAGAATTTTCTCAGATGAGAAAGCTTCAGAGCACCATGCTCCAGAATGGCACGGGAGGTCACATGAGGTTCCAGAATGGCGGCAGCCACAAGAGGTTCCAGAATGGCGGCAACATAGAAAAGCTTTTCTTCACAATCAGGTTCACAGAGCCCACTGATCTAGGCAATCGACCCCTACAGCCAAGAGAGAGAAAAGCCTGGCTACTGCTCCAGCTGGCAGCAGACCTTGGCGGCATCCACATGGTGCTGATTTTAGATGCAAGGAAAACGCACAAATTCTGAGGGTAAGACGGCTTCCACCTCGATTGCAAAGGGTCTGGGAGGCCAAGCAGTGTGCCCCTGAGAGGGCAATATGTAAAGATGTGTGAAGCCAAAGGTGCAGTGGAGACCCCAAAAGTTTGGAAAAGCCAAGAACGTGGATCATCCAAGGAAAGCTGCAAAAACTGAGCAGAGAAGGTTTAAGAGAGAAGCTGTGGGAGCTGAAATCCCTGGAAGTGCCCTGGGAGTGGAATCACTCAAGCCTTTTGGAGCTTGCAACCAGATTGCTTCAAATACTGAGCATGGAACTCTAGGACTTAATGTTCGCCCTGCTGGATGTTGGACTTGCTTTGTTTCCAATGCTTTATATTCCCCCATTTGTAACTTTTGGAATGGTGATGTTTATTTTGTGCCTTTGCATTTCAGAAATGTTTAACCTTGTTTCACTTGTACAGGGGGTTACAGTTAAGAGTTTGCCATAGATATTGGAGGAGACTTGGGACTTGGACTTCTCAGCAATGCTGAAAATGTTAGGACTTTGGCAACTCTTGGAGATGGACTAA
>PVJX010032483.1:0-20387 GCA_004027295.1 Dolichotis patagonum
CATGGCTTTATACTATTGTGTTATGTTTGATATTATTGTAATTGAAACTATGCTCAACTATAGCAGAGTAAGAGATATGGTGTTAGATACTGTTGATGTCCAGTTGACTTAATGTAAAGTACTGTGTTGCCTATGTTGTCCTCTTCTGATCTGCTCTGTACTGCCCCCTTTTGTTTTATTCTCTTTTAAATTAAAGAAAAAAAAAAAAAAAAAGAAGACCAAAGTGGCCCTGAAGCAAGGCCAGCAGATTGCTATAGCTGCTGTTTCAAACAGGAGCCTAAAGAGAATTCTTTCTGTGGTCTGTTGGCCATTTCAGAACTTTGGAAATGGAATGGTCAATTCATCAGAAAGAAACAGCAGGTGAGTGTGGCAGACTTTCAGTGGCCTGCAGGAGAGAGACCCTGGCGCCTCAGGACCTGCACCTTGCGGTTGACTCGGGGTGCCAGGAGAACAAGGAGCTCCTCCCCTCTCTGGGGGGGGGGTGGCTGGGAGTGTGGCAGACTTTGAGCAGCCCGAAGGAGAGAGACCCTGGCCCTTTGGGACCTGCACCATGCGGTTGACTAGGGTGCTGGGAGAACAAGGAACTCCTCCCCTCTCTGGGGGATGGCTGTGAGCCTGCCAGCATAGGGGCTGAGAATCAGACATCTCATGTCGTCCTGTCCCCCGTCCCGTGTCCCCCCACTTAGCAAGCGGGAGCCAGTTAACTACACATGTTGTGAAAAGATTGGCTATGTTATTTAGTATGAGCTCCCCGTATGCAAAGATATGGACAACCATTTGGAAGAAAACAAGAGACAACATGACAGATAGTGAAGATCTCTGGTTGTCTAGCTTTGAAATTTATGCTTTCTTATGTCCCATTCTGTTCTGTTTTGTTGTGTTTAATTTTACCCCCTTTTAAAATAAAATTTGAAAAAAAGAAGACCAAATTGCTTCTTCAAACATAAGGACATCTTCAAAGTCGCCCTGCAAACACAAGAATTGATACAATGATCATCCGGACCATTGCCCACCTCAGCTAATTTCATTATATTAGTAACAGGCCTGTCCAATCCTCTTCAGCAGTGATGTGCTGCCTTCAACTCCTCAAACTGCAGTCCCTCCCCTATTTTCCTTTGGTTCATAACTAATAAAACTGCCTATGCCTCTCATAGACATATCCCCAAATTCTTTTTCTGTGACATTGATCAGAACCTACTTTGAGGGAATGTCATGTTTTCTGTCTAGATGTACCTCAAAGCCTTGCAGTCTTGGTAGAGCTCTTTGAGAGGTGGCTGGGTGTAGAGTGAGTGTGTGATGTGGGATGAACAGCGTGTGATTACTAAATTAGTGCTCTGGTTGGGTTTGGCATGGTTCTGGGTAGGATCAAGAGTGCCCCACCCTGGGTGTGAGTGTTACCTGTCCTGAGGGTGTGTAGCCTGGATAACATATAAGGGACAGAAAAGAGTCCCTGTTTGTCTTGTGTTTTGCTTTGCTGCCTTCCACCTGCCACGGGCTGTTTCCCCTCTGTGCTGCCCCAGTGCCATGCCACTCTGCCTTGGAACCAGCTGATTATGGACTGAAACCTCTATAAGCTGTGAGCTAAATAAACCTTTGCTCCTTTAACTTTGGGTGTCAGGTGTTTTATCTCAGCAGTGAGAGAAAAGTAACTAAGACAGGACAAGTCACAGTACACATCTACTTTTTTGGGAGCAACTCCTCAAACCCTGTTCAGAAACAAATTTAACCCCTCCTCCTCCTTCTTGTTTTCCCTTCCCCTTCCTTCTCCCTCTTCTCCTTTTCTTTCTTCTATTACTCCTTCTCCTCTTTTTTCTCCTCTTCCTCCTGTTTTTCCTCCTCTTCCTCTTTTTCTTCATAATTTGGGAATGAACCCAGAGCCTTTGCACTGAGATACATCCCAAGATCTGTTTGTATTTTTTGAGACAGGGTCTCATTAAGTTGCCCAGGCTAGGCTTGAATTTATGATCCTCCTGCCTCAGTCTCCCAGAGTGCTAAGATTACAAGTTTGCACCACCATACCTGGCTAACAATTGGGTGCGTGTGCATGTGTGTGCATGTATATGTGCACGTACGTGTGTGTTGCTAGGACTCAAACCCAGAGCCTCACATATACTAGGGAAGTGGTCCACCGCTGAGCTACATCTCCATCCCTAGCAACCTGTGAATTTGCAAGCTCCAGAAAATCTAAGAGGAAGGTTTATTTCCTTCTTAGTAGCCTAACAACAAAATTAAAATAATAACACAAAATTTTGCAATAAGAACAGTGCACTTACACCTGGGCAAGGTGGGGCACATCTGTAATCCCAGCTATTTGGGAGTGTAAAGCAGGAAGATCTCAAATTTGAGGTCAGCCTGGGCAACCCAGAGACAATATGTTCCAAAGTGCAAAATAAAAAAGGACAGGGGTATAGCTCAGCGGTGCACCGTCCCTGGATTTGATCCCCAGAACCACAAAAATAAAAACTATAGTGTGCTTGGAAAAGGAGTGACTTGTTGCCTGTGTTCCGCAGATGCTCCTTGAGGCGTTAACCCTGTGATCCGCCCCTCAGGAGCTGCCTGGGAGGGAAGGAGAGGATGCCTCACGTCCTTTTGCTATGCAAACTTTTACTCATCTATTCTGAAAATAACTCTCTGGAACTTAAGCGGGTCAGGGTCCAGTGGAATTTTATATGTGAATTTTTTTTTTAAATATAGGAACAAAAAACTAGAGTGGAAAATGTCACTGAAATGTACCCTTTAGAATAGTTACTACTTAATTTTGAGTTATGTGAATTTTGCATCAAGAGAAAAAAAAGGAAGAAACCAACTTACTGTCTCTGGACATATTTCCAAAATCATGGCCCACATTCCCAGGCCAGGTTTGGTGGCGCACTGTTTAGAAATGAGGTCCCAAACTCAAATTGTCAGGCTGCAAAGAATGCACTCAAACAGAATGCAGGAAAACGTGAAGAGGGAAAAATTTAAAGTTGATGTCTGTAGAGGGTCCAAGAGCAGTCAGACAGGAGCTGCGGTGCGCCCTCTTGCATGAGAAACAGCAAGAGTCTTACGGCCAGTGGGGGTTGGTGAGTGTAAACCACCAAGAGATCCAAAGGCTGTGGACGGGGAGGAGGAAGGAGGGCAGAGGGTGTATGGAACGGAAGGTCTTTGGCTATTGATAAACTGTCATTGGTATGTACTATGTTCCCCAAATTTAGGCATTTCCTGTTTCCTGTAATTTTAGTAAGAGGGATGGTGCTGGATCTTTTTGTTTTTGTACCTGGAATCCAACTCAGGTTCTCACACTTGCCAGGCAGGCACTTGGCTGCTGAGTTATATCCCCGGCTGGGGTCTAAAACAAAGATACTCCTGGTTATATTTTTGATAGAAAAGACAGAGCTGAAGTTTCTCACAACATGCCTGTAATCCCAGCATTGGCTAGGCTGAGGCAGGAGGATTGTCGTGAGGTCAAGACCAAGACTACACAGTGAGTTCAAGGCCACTCTGAACTACGCAAGGAAACCTTGTCTCAAAAACAAAATCATGAAGCTGGTCCAGGCTGCTTCGTGCTGTAAAGGGCTGGACAGAAACTAGAAAGAACCTAGCACTGTAAAGAAATCCTGATTTGGGGTGTGGTGGTATATACCTATAATCCCAGCACTCAGGAAGCTGAGGCACGATTATGACCTTGAGTTTGAGCCCAGCCTAGGCTTCAAGTCAGTTCAAGACCATCCTGAACTACAAAGTGAAACCTTGTCAAACAAAACATTAAAAAGTAAAGAGGGCTGGAGAGGTAGTTCCATGCAAGGTCCTGGGTTCAATCCCCAGTACCATTAAAGTGACAGAGAGAGAGAGAGAGAGAGAGAGAGAGAGAGAGAGAGAGACCCTGAACACCAGCTCTATGTCCACACCTGTGCTGACTGTCCTTGCAGCTCTGACTTCAAACTTTCCATCCAGATTCTTTGAGACTTCGACCCCCCAGCCCTAAACCCTGAATATACTTAGCCTCCTTTCCAGACAGCTGCTCCAATCTCAATCTGTCTCTATATTGGTGAATAAAATCTCGTTTTTCCCACCATCTCAACCTCTGGGTGTTTCCTCACATGTCATTATTTAACAGACCCTTGCAGTGTGCTGAGTACTGTCTCTATTTACAAAGATGTAAAGACTGGTAACAGCAGTGAAGGACTAGCCCAGGGGTCTGAGAAAAGTGAATTCTGAGATGGAGAAGCTGGGGAGGACTGCAGGGTGGAAAGCCCAGAAGCCTGGAATGGAAGAGCAGTGGGCTGGAGCCACGCACTATTATTACTCCAGCCTTGCAGAAAGGAGTAGGACTTGAAGTTGGAGACACAAAGCTCCCACAAGACTAATGACAGTGAGAAAAATAATTACCTTAAAGTGGAGAAAGATAGAAGATACATTCTTATCCTGCGATCAGAGTAAAATAACCAGATGGGAACAAATTACCATCATGTGATTCCGGATAGAATGCACTGAAAATCCTATGGAATTTCTTCTTCTGGATTTAGGCATAAAGAAACACTAGGCAAAGTCAGATTGAGGACACTATGAAATAAATGACTTGTGCTATGAACTATGCCTCCAGAGCCTTCTAATTTTATCTCGAGACAGGGTCTAGGTCACTCAGGCTTGCCTTGAACCTGTGATCTTCCTGCATTCGTCTCCTGCATAGCTGGGATTACAGGCACATACCACCAAGGCCAGGCTTCAAAAACATCAATGTCATGAAAGCTAAAAACAACAAAAGGAATTATTTCTGAGAGCAACTGAAGAGACATGAACTTTGAATACAATGCATGAGCTAGGGTTTTCTTTTGTTATAAAAGATATTATTCTGGTAACTAGAAAGATTTGAATAAGATCTGCACATTCAATAAGAATATTGTAATAATGATGACTTCCTCAGTATTTGGTTTTGCTGCCTTGTGACTCCCTAAAAGCAGGAGATTAGAATTTCTGTGACTTACCTTCAGGAAAAGAAATGCTAGTTTTTATGGTTCACACTGGAGAGAAAGTTTTCAGCCAGGAACCTATGAAACCCAAAATGACATACTGCAATTGGAAAAATGTAACACCTATAGTTTTCAATAGATTTCATTTGCCTGAGGGACATCCAGCTCTATATGTTTATTAGGAGCTATAGGGTATTACATTGATAAATTTTTATATGTTGAACTAACTTTACATTTCTTAGCTAAACCCTACTTAGTCATGGCACGCAGTCGCTTTTGTATGTTCTGGATTTGGTCTGCCACTATTTTGTCAAGGAGTTTTGCCTCTATAAGGGATAGAGGCAAAGTAAGGGATGGTGCTCTGAAGTGCTCTTTTTTGCGTCTTTGTCTGGCTTTGGTATTAGAGCGATACTGGCCTCAGGGTTTGGATTGTGAAAGGGAGGTCAGTGTTTGGGTGTTGAGGGCCTGGAGGAGCGATGTGGGAGCACTGCATACGGCAGGTATTTATGGATGCAGCAGGACATGAGAGCATGTAGATGTGCAGATTCAGGAGAAGTAAAGGGCACAGGGGTTACAGGAGGTAACAGTAGACAACTAAAACCAAAATGTGTCAGTCAGGGATGTAGGACAACCAGGAAGGTGAACATTTTGGAATATGACAGTCCACAATAACAGATTCTACAGGATAAGGCCCAATGATAAGACCATCCAATTTGAATTCTTTTTTTTCCATATTGGGTATTAAACTCTAGACTTTCACAGTCCTACAATCCCAACCCCTTTTAAGGTATTATTTTGAGTCATTAAATTGTCCAGCCTGGGCTCAAACTTGCCTCAGACTTCCACTGGGGTTACAGCCATTTCCTACCATGCCCAGCTCTGATGTGGGAATTTAGAAGTTCATTGGTGATCCTGATAAGAACAGTTAGAGCAGGGTGTTGGGGTAAAAGGTCAGAATGTAATAGGCTGAAGTGATGGCAAAATCATGAACTGTGTAGTAAAGAGGCTCAAATTACTGAGAGATTGTAGAGGGGCAGTTTTTAAAATCACTGTACACAGTGGGAACTTTGTTTTGTTTGCATCTTCCTTTGTTTCTTAATTGAAAATGCAGTAGACCCTAGGGCTGGAATACATACAGTCATAGGGGTGCATTAGTGAGGTTTATATCTGGACTCCCTTAATCTGGAGAATTACTCTTTAAACCATGAGGTGAAAGTCTTAAAACAATGTTTGCTCACAACCCATATGGACATGGTGCTCTAGGTGAAGGCTGGGCTTATATGTGAGTAAGCGTGCAAACTCTGGAACTGGGGCCCAGAAACAAGTCTACAAAGAGAAAAAGACTATGGAGAATTTCTACACTCAAGCGCAGTAGCTCCATCTCGGCTCTCTTGAGCTCCTTTGCTCCCCGCTGTCCCCAGACCTGTGTGTCAGCCCTTTCCTTCCTATGCTGGTGACCCTCTTAGGCCAGGCTGCTTGCTGTCACCTGGGGCCTCCTCAGCTGCCCTTCTTCAGCACCTCCTCCTGCCAGCCCCTGGAGCCTTGGTCACTGTGCCATTTCCACTTTCTCCTTGAATTTTCTTACTAAACTGCAGCCCTGGGAAGCTTTCTCTTCTCTCAAAGAACACTGTGGCTGCCTGTCAGTTACTGCATAACACTCTCCTCCCTTCTTTCCCCAGAGCTGAGATCTCAGTGAACCTGCCTGGGGTCTATTTGTATATCCATCAGCTCTGCGTAGAACTTCTTGCATTTCCCTGGACAGGTAGACGGTGTACCATCTAGACTCCCTGCCATTTTTTCTCTTTTTTGTAGTTTGAGGGAGTGAACCCAGGGCTACTCCATCATTGTACCACATCCCTACCCCTTAATTTTTTTATTTTGAGACACAGACTCAGTAAGTTTCCCAGGCTGGCTCAAACTTGCAGTCCTCCAGCCTTAGCCTCCCAAGGAGCAAGATCACAGGCATGTGCCACCATACCTGTCTCCTAGACACCCTGTTCTTATGTTAGGGTTTCTTTTCTGGTTTTTGTCTGTTTGAGGCAGAGTCTCACTCTGCAGTTCAGGCTGGCCTTGAACTCACTACTGCCCAGGTTGGCCTCAATCCTCCTGATTCAGCCTCCTGAGTACTAGGATTCTCTCAATAATGAGAGAAGAGACTGTCGAGGTCAAACTTGACTTATCTTCAGCTCTGGAAATATGCCCATGCTAAGCACGAAATCACTATTTACTGAGTGAGTTGATAAAACAGAATTTCTTTTAGCCATTCTGCCCTGCCGCAATTCCACTTATGTACCTGGATAACAGGAACCTGGGCCTGGTCTGGCTGTTTGTTATGCGTAGATCTAAAATGCCTCCCAAGTCTTACACTTGGAACCAGAGCCTGGCCCCAGGTATGGGTCGCTGGGGGCTTGACTTGGAAGGGTGCATTCTCCTCCCTTTTCTCTCTACTTTCTGGTTGCCATTTGGTGAAAAGCTTTCTTCACTCATGTGGTTTCTGCCTTAAAGCCAGCCTCCCATGGACTAAACCCACTAAAATTATGAACCAAAATAAACTCCCTTTAAGTTATGGGCATCAGAGATTTTGTCCCAGCGATGCAAATGTGGCTAATTCAACCCCCAAACTAGACTTCCTCCTAGTCAGAAGTTCCTCAGAGAGTAGTCTGCCAAGTCAAAGAGTCACTTTGAACCTGTGCCCGATCTTCTAAGCCTATGCTGTGTAATACAGGAGCCATTAGAACAGACTAGTTAATTTTTAATTAATGACAATTAAATAAAAGTTTGTTGCTCAGTAATACTAGCCACATTTAAAGTGTTTAGTTAGCCATATGTGGCTGATGTTCACCTTATTGGATGGTGCAGCTATAGAACATTTCCAGCATCATAGAAAGAAAAATCACTACCACTGATCCCATTTCTATACATTTTGTGTCACTTAGGAGCAAAATGCACCACAGGTATATACATCATTGGCCCAAGATATGGCCAAAGAAAAACTGGCTTTTTCTTGAAAGAGGAGGTTACACAGACCTGTGTGCTGTATCTGAATGCATGCGGCAACTTCATACCAAGAACCCCAGGAGTAAGAAGAAGAGGCACTAGCAAGAGACTGAGGAATCAGGGTCGGGGGCCATCTTCTAGTGTGACCACATTCAGATGCAGAATTCTAGCCTTTGAAGCACTCGTCAGTTGCATCTGTTAAAATGGTATACTTGTCCCGATGCGCCAGGGTCTCTCTCCTTCAGGCCTCCAAAAGTCTGCCATACTCTCAGCTGCCCCCCAGAGAGGGGAGGAGCTCCTTGTTCTCCCAGCACCCCAAGTGTGGCAGACTTTCAGCAGCCCGAAGGAGAGAGACCCTGGCGCATCGGGACCTGCACCATGTGGTTGACTCAGGGTACCGGGAGAACAAGGAACTCCTCCCCTCTCTGGGGGGGCAGCTGTGATCCTGCCAGCATGTGGGCTGAGAATCAGACATCTCATGTCATCCTGTCCCTCATCCCGTGTCCCCCCCTTCCCCTCCCCCTGCTTAGCAAGTGGGAGCCAGTAAACTACACATCTTGTGAAAAGATTGGCTATGTTATTTAGTATGAGCTCCCCGTATGCAAAGATAAGGACAACCATTTGGAAGAAAACAAGAGACAGTATGACAGATAGTGAAGCTCTCTGGTTGTCTAGCTTTGAAATTTATGCTTTCTTATGTCCCATTCTGTTCTGTTTTGTTGTGTTTAGTTTTATTCCCTTTTAAAATAAAATTTAAAAAATTAAAAAAAAATTAAATGGTGTGCTTGTCAGCTTTCTGGTACTGTAACAAACTACAGTAAAACTTTCATTTGCAAGCATTATTCCAGAAACATGCTTATAAATTGCTTGCCTATCAAAATAAACTTCCCCATAAGAAATAATAGAAACTCAGATAATTTGTTCTACAGCCCAAAAGTATTCATATAACAGTAATTGCAGTCCTGTAAAATAATACAAAATAGTAAATAAAAAACAAAATGCAAAGAAAACAAATTAGCCTGCACTTTCTTTTGAAAGCCTTTGTGGCTGGTGTGAGGGAGATAAGGGAGAGGAGGGTTGGTGCATAGGATGACTTTTGTTATCACCACCAGAATCACTGCTATCTATTGGCTCAATGGAATCTTTTCCTTTTCATGCAACTTTAATACAGATTCTATACAGTGACACTTGATTTTGCTTCTTTTTGAAGATTTTGCAGAAATATGGCATCATATTGTTGCTAAACAGATTAATTGCTTGCACTGGTACAATCTTATTTGGATGGTAGTTTTCTACAAAATGTTACACTAACTTCCCGTATTTTACATGTCTCCCTAATCTCACTTGAAGTGAGGGGTTCTGCCACCTTTTTCTCCTCCTCTGCAGATGAGACCTCCCCTATGACCTGTTGCTTTTGGGAGATCATCATGGTCAATGAGGACAAACCACTGGGTCAGTGGTGATGATGTGACATTCAGTGTCAGCATTGCTTTATAAGTGAAAATTGATTAGAAATGTTTGCTCACTTGTGAAATACTCGCAGAACAAGTTGCTCGCAATCCGAGGTTTTGTTGTGTTTTTAAAGGGGGTAGGTTTATCCTGGCTCACAGTTGGAAGGTTTTGGTTCATAGTTGGACCTATTGCTGTTGGGTCTATGGCAAGGTAAGTAGCTTGCGGCCCATGAGTGTGGCACAACTAGTTGCTCACCTGGTTATGAAGATCTGGTATTCTAGCTCCTCCAAGGGCGTAAATGCCTTCCACTAGCCTCACTTCCTACAGGTTCTCCAGTCTCCTGATAGTGTCTCGGGCTGGGGATCAAGCTTCAACCTATGGGCCTTGGGAGAGATGCTCAGGACCCAAGTTATGGTAAGTGGGAAGATGGACATATTTTATTTCAAAACCTGTTAGCTTGCCGGACATGATGGTTCACACCTGTAATTACAGCATTTGACAGGCTGAGGCAGGAGGATTGTTGTGAGTTGGAGGTGGTAGTGCATGCCTGTAATTCCAGCACTTGGGAGGCTGAGGCAGGAGGATTGCTATGAGTTTGAGGCCAGCTTGGGCTACGAAGTGAGTTCAAGTCCATTCTGAACTACATAGTGAGACCCTGTCTCAAAAAGACAAAATAAACCCTTACTTTAATTTATTCATTTATCAGACTAGCATTAAATGCAGTATGTAGCCCCAACTGGCCTCAAACTTGCAGTGATTCTTCTGTCTCAACCTCTTGCATGCTGGGATTACAAAAGTGCACTACCCACTGACTGTTATTTTTAGGTTTGCATAGGTTCACCCTTTTTATTTTATTTTTTATCTTTTTGGTTTTTATTTTAAAAAATTATTATTATAAATAAATATATGTATGTTTATGGATTATAAGTTGTCACTATAATTTATGAATGCAATATGGAATAATAAAATGAAGACACTTAACAGGCCTACTGCCTTAAATACTTATGTTTGCTTTGACAATATTTGAAACTTTCTCTCAATAGCTTTGAAATATATATACACTATTGTTAATAGTATTATAACCTACCACATTGGGCAATATATCTAAAAGAAAATCCCCAAACCAAAAAGCTTACTCCTTCAGTATAACTGAAGCTTTATATCCTTTGACTCTCCCCTCAACCTCTGGTAGGTACAATTCTACCTTCTCATTCTCTGAGTTTGATTGCTTATATTCCACATAGAAAGGAAGAAAATGTGGCATTTGTCTTTATGTACCAGGCTGATTTTTTTAAAAAATTATTTTAAAGAGAATAAAACTAAGCAAAATAAAACAGAATAAAGCAAATCATATCAGAACAATGAGAGTGATCAGGACTTCAAAACAAGATAACAGAAAATCAACAATGGCCACCATAAAGCCTCATGTGGTCTTCAAAATAGCTGTCTACACCGTAAGGCACAATAGAATCTAACAAAACAATAAAACCAAACCAAACCAAACAGAACAGGATAAAACCAATCAAAACAAAATAATGAAGGTGATACAGGATTTCAAAACAAGATAATAGGAAATCAACAATGGCTACCATAATAGATCTTGTTATCTTCAAAATAGCTACACTACCATCAGATTAATAGAATCTAACAAAACAAAACAGAGTAAAACTAAACCAAATGAAACCATGGAAGTTATACAAGACTTCAAAACAAGGCAATAGGAAATTAACACTGGCTTCCCTGTTTAGACCTTTCCTCCCCTCTCACCTTCACAATATCTATTGTACATTTTGGATCTCACAAACTCAGTATTTTTTTCTCTATAATTTTAAAGGGAATAAAACAGCAATAAAACAAATTGAAACAGTGATAAGATAGTAGGAAGTCTACAATAGTTAGTATCTTGCATATTGTTGTCCTCTAAATGATTGCTTGGTTTTAGGCTTGCAGAGTCAATCAAACAATACAGCTTCTCCAAACCAGCTGGTCACCCACAGGGTCGGGTAGGGGGTGAGGGGTTGCGGGGGCTATTCCCCTTCCCCCAGCCTCATAGGCAAGGGCTTAGCTTCCATCTTGGCCTCCTCCCTTTTTATTTTTCCTTTTTTATTTTATTTTAAAGAGAAAAAAGAAAAAACAAAAATCAAGACGCCAACAAATCTAAAAAGCAACAGCAAAAGCAAAATGACAGCAACAAAACAACACTAGCTATATAGGTTTCCAAAACAAGATGGTAGGAATTTAACAGTGGTTGTCGAACTGCATATTGTTAGCTTCAGCATAGTTGCTTAGGTTGCCAGACACAGTAATGAAACAATACAGCAAAATGGAACAAAACACTGGATTTCAGAAATAAAGCAGAAGGAAATTCCTCACAGTTGCCACAATGCGCACTGCCATCCTCCAACTAGATGCCCAGACCACCAGCCCCAGGCCTGCAGTCAATCAGACAACACAAGCATCAAGCTGTTCCTCTCACCTCTGTTGCTGTCATCTCACCCGGGTCCTCTGAATCAGCTGCTTAAGGGGATTGCAGGGATGCTCTTCTGATCTCCAACCCTCGCACCGGCGGCTCACAGGAAGGCGTGGTTCATCTTTCTGCTGGGTCTCTTCCCAATTCCAATTCCCATGACAGAGCCTGGCTCACAGGAAGGTGTGGTTTGTCCTGTTCTCCCTTTTTAAAAAGTGAGGTCTGAGTCATTGTCCCAGAGCTCCTGCAAGTGTTAAGACAGCTGGAGGCAGGTGATCACCTCATTTCCTCCCATGAACAAGAGCGGAAGTGGAATCACTTCTAGATCTGGCTAGGGGTTGGGAAGAGGCTGGTCCTCAGAGTCACTTAGGGGCTGGTCATGCTCACAAGCCGCTGCCCCACCGTGGATCTGAACTGCGGAAGACCGCAGCATCGTGAGCATCCGATGGGTATGTCCACAACGCCAGACAAGTCAGTAGCCTAAGCTGGCCCTGGAAGACGCGTCAGAGCCAAGGGAGTCAGACTGCCAGGGAGGACTGGGATTGGTAACGTCTGCCAGCGTAGGTCAGGGATGGGACTGTGCTTAGCAAGAGGAGGCCCCGAGTTATTTTTTCAGCAAGCAGGGTGATGGGCAAAAGTGACTCAGATCAGTTTCAGAGGCTGTAGTAATTCCCCGCAGCTGGGCTTCACCTTCCACCGTATAGAATGCTTTATCCAGGCTTGACGGCTCGAACGTTTCAGAAGACAGCACACACGAGGGAAAAAAGAAATTTGGAAACACATTGGAGGTCCAAGTCACAAAGCATAAGATCTGAACAGAGAAAACTGGCTTTGAAAACCCAAAAGTAAAACTAGATTCGATTGTTTGGATTTTGTTTTGCTGTGTCACTCTAGTGTTCAAACCTAGGGCCTGTGTATGGTGGGCAAGCACTGTACCACTGAGCCGCACACCCAGCCCAGGGTTTGTGCAGTTGAGAGAGCTAAATGAATTGGAAACTTCCATATGTTTGGTTTCAAAAATTAGTGTTTATATAGTTTAAAATTCCTGAACTCAGCCTGTTTGCTAGCATCCTGAATCAAAGCAGTGAAGTATGATACATCTGCATGTAAACATAACTAGATAATATTTTTCAATAGAGTGCTTTTCTTTGTAGGTATCCTCACAGCATGTGACTTTCTTAAATACAAAAAATGAGCTAGCCAGGTATGGTGGTGCATGCCTATAATCCCAGAACTTGGAAAGCTGAGGCAGGAAGATCACTGTGAGTTTCAGTCCAGACTGGGCTGCATAAACCAGTTTAAGGCTAGTCTGCATTACATAGTGAGCCCCTGTCTCAAACAAACAAACAAAATGACAACACCACCACCAAAAGACCTAATATCTACGTAAAATGCACTGCAGAAAGAGGCATTTTTGATTTCTTAGTTTACATCCCCAAAGCTTTCTTGCCCAAATGGGAGTGCCTACTACACTGTTTAAAGGTATACAAGATCATGCGGTAGATATGTAAAGACAAAGCCAAACTGTCTTTGAGGCATGCCAAAACCTTCTGGTATGCGTCAACTCTGTTTGCTCTAACACTTTATTTTGGCAAATTTGAACTTGTATATTTCCATAATAAATAATATGACTGATTATTTCTCAATTACATAAAAGGAGGTGAAATGCTCTCCAAAGCCAAAAAATGCAACCCTCAGGGATAGATCTGTAGGTTTTGTTGAAAAACAAAAGCTATGTATCATCAGAGGGCAATAACAATTTTGTTGGGCCAGTGTGGAATTTACAGAAAACTCCCTCAAATACAGATACTTGTGTAATACGCTTTTTTTTCTTATCTTATTTTATTTTCTTTGTTAGCACTGGAGACTGAACTCAGGGCCTTTGCATAGAGCTACCTCCTCACCTCTTTTTGGTTTTATATTTTTATTTTGGAGACAAGGTCTTGCTATGTAGTTCAGGCTGGGCTAGAACTCAGCACAGAGCCCAGGCTGGTCGTCAGCCTTGCAGCAATCCTCTTGCCTCAGCATCTCTAGTGCTGGGATTACAGAATTGTGCCTTATTTCTTGTTTTGAGATAGGGTCTTGCTAAACTACACAGCGTGGCCTGGAATTTGTACCTCTTCTGCCTGAACCGAGAAGGGGGGATTACAGATTTGGCTACAGATACGGCATTTTCTCTCTCTGTCTCTATCTCCTCTTCCTCTGGCTCTGTTGCCCCAGGCTGGCCCTCAGTTCCTGGGCTCCAGTCATCCTGCAGCCTCGCCTTCCGCATACTTGGGTTACAGACCTCCACAGCACCTGCCTACCATCTGTTTGAGGGAGGAAGTGGACTAACTGTAAGCATCATGTGTCTGCCATGTGGACCCTTCGAGCTATAACATCCAGTGAAAACACTAGAAGAATACTGGTGAGGTTTCACACTTCTAAACATCTGGAATCCTTTTACTTTGTTGATCAAATCCATTTAGCTTGAGACCCTTAGGACACTTACAGGAATGACTCAAAGGACACAGAACAATGATGAAAGCAGATAATATTTACAGTGTTAATTTAGTGGCAGGATCAGTTCACCAAACCTCTCACAAATCCATTATTGGTTCAAAACATCGAAGACTTTTTTTCTGTTCTAGGAATGTCGAGAATGTCCCTAAAGGATGAGCATACTACATCTGGACTACATAAAGTTTTCCACTGTACACGTTTTTAGAGTTTGTGTTTAAAGCATGTACTTTTTTGTTTCAGGTGGCTGAAAGATACTTATATTTGGAGTTTGAATTAATTTGCCTTAAGGGGAAATGAAGAATCCACCAGGAAACCTAATTTTTTTCTTTTAAGGCCAATTTTCAAAACTGTTAGAAACACCAAGAAAACCACGATGCGTTCAGATCTTTCTGGTGCCCCAGATGGAATTCACATCGCATAGGAACCAGGCCTCGGCAGAGCCGTGCACTGAGCGCCCCGCTGGCGGGAATTTCTCTGGTCGTAAACATTTCAAAAACACACATAAACCAGACTGGGCCTGGAGCCAAGACCAGACGGTAATGTGTTTGGACAGCAGAGAGGGCGAAGGTGGGTCAGAGATAAGCAGTGGCTGTGCGTTCATAACTCACCCACTGTCCGGCAAGTCTGGGCGCAGGCTGCGCGGCCCAGGCGTGCTGCCCCGGCTTGCAGATTGCGGTTTGGCTCTGAGACCCGGGCCACGTTCACCTCTGAATCAACCCCGGATTCATGCGCAGAGCCCAGGCAAAATCCTCAATGAAAAACGCTCTAACTTCGAGTTTATTCTGAGTTCTTATTTCATTTATTAAGTGCCCCCCGTGTATCTGGGTTTTCCTTGTGGTTGAGCCAAACAGAGCAATGAGAGTTGCCAACGCTGGCTCTGCTCAGTTTCCCTCCAAATAAACAAATTCCTGAAGGAGCCGCAGTTTGGCCTGGTCTTCCGTGGCAGCTGCCAGCGGCAGGGAAACCACAGTGTCACCCTCACCGGGGACAGATGGAAGTAACTGCTTGGGCAGAAAGAAAAAAGAAAAAAGGAAAGCAAGATATTTATGGACTCATAGGATAAAAAAGCCAAATTTCCTTAATGACTCAATGTTTAAGCTATGAAGTGGGATAAAAGTGTAAATTTAGATGAAGCACTTTATGTCACCAAGGATAAAAATATGGTGGTTATAAAGCAGAACAACACTGCCCACACACTTCCTCGCTTCAGTGTATTCGGCAGTACGCTTTCCTTTCCGTTGCAAGTGACGGGAGCCCAACTCAACCTAGGTTGGGCAAATGAGAATTTACTGGCTTGTGTAATTGGTAAGTTCAGGGTGGGGTTGGTTTCAAGATGACAGGGTCAAGGTCTCAGATGCACTTAGCAGATCTTTCAATGTAGTTTTTATTTTTTTCTTCATTGTTCTGGATCTGTTTGGTGCAGGTAGTTTTTTTTTTCTGCCAGGTATGGAAATTATTGTACGATATCCCCCAGCTGACATCTCCAAAATGCGAAAGTAAAGCACTTTCTCCCCGTCTCTGCGTGTAAATCCCCAGAGAGCCTTTGCCCTGTCTTGGGTTGCACGGCCTTGGCTGGAGCAGTTGCATAAGCCTAGTAAATTGGAGAGGAGGCATGTCTGGAATATCACACGTCCACTGTGGAGTGGGCTGCCTGTGGACCCCACCAAAATCACACAATTGCACTGCTCTGGAGGGGAGGTTTTCCCACAGGAGCAAGGGCTTTGCCGAGGAAGAGGAAAAGTACTCTTAAAGATTCTACCCCAGTCTTTACACCTGCACTTTCTTCTGGGTTGAGTTTTTTAATATTATGGTCATATTTCTGCCTCGGTGTTTCTCAAATTTTAGTACACGTTAGAATCATCTGCATTGCCAAAGCATAGATTGTAGGAACCTGCCCAAAGCTTTATTTCAGCTCTCCTTCCAGGCAGTGCCAATGTGCTGGTCCAGGCTCACATTCTGACCCTCAGGGATACTTTGTGATATTTAACCTTTTGTGATGAATTGGTTCATCTAGTATTGTGGTCTTAGATCCATCCTTTCTGCAACTTACAACCCAACGACTTGGCAAAGAGAAGGAAAGAGGCCCATCTCCAGGAATTGGGAGAGGGCTGACAGAAAGAAATGACAGGAGCTGGAGAAATAAGCACAGGGCAGAGGAAGGGATGGAGCAGCCCGGAGGCTGAACCTGGTTCCTAGGGAGGGGATGTGTCTCCCTTAAGCCCTGAGAGTGACAATGGCTCCAGGCCAGGATCCACCATGCATGCACAAAATGTGTTGTAAACAAATCAATTCTTAGCAGTGACTCACTACTCTTCCCCCATATCTGCCAGGTCCCAAGGCTGTAGACCCAGGAAAGAAATCACTCTTTCAAAAACACAAAAGAACTTTTTGGACCTTCTTATTTTTGTGGGAAGGGGTCTTGGACTTTGATTTTTTTCTTTCTTTATTTCCCCCTTCTTAATTTGATTTTTTTCTTCTTAGTTTTCTTTTCTTCTTTTTGTTTTCTTTCCTTTGTTCTGTTTTTTCTTATTTTACACATTTATTGTTTTCTGTTAGTTTTTACCTAATTATATTAATTTCTTTTATTCCTTAGTAACATCCTTTATCTTACTTTCCTCCCTCATTTTTATTTTAAAATTTTACTTTTTTAATTCTCCTGTTCCCTACCCCATTTACCTTTATTAGTATAGCCACTAAGTTTTATTTATCTTTTGCATTTAATTAATTCTACTTTTTGCCAGTATCAGATTCTTTTACCAATTTTATAAGTCCTTATCAAGTACATGCTATTACTGTTGAATTCTTCTCTGTGTTACTGAAAGTATAGTTGTTGCATTTAGTGGATATTTACTATATGTCAATATTTGGCTTACACTGTGATTTGTAGGTCTCTTTTCTGTAGTTAAAATTAGCATACTATATTTCTTATGGCATGTCAATATTTACTGTGTCTTGATTCTAATATTGTTGCTATTGCCAGCGTGGTATAGTTGTTGTTACTAATTGGTTTTCCTTGTAGGCCAATATCTAAATTGTGTTTGTGTTCCTTGGTCCATTTTTAGAGAACTGTTTTCTGGGCCAATTATACTGCATCCTTTTCTCCCAAATTAATAGAGGTAGTCAATGAAAACAAGAAACAAACTAAAACAGTCTCAATAGTACAACAAAATCTTTCCACTATAATCAACTCACAAATCCCACCACACAAAAAAAGAAACATAAGATGGTAACAAAATACCTCCAAAACTTCTCAACTACCCCCAAATCTAATCCATGGGGCATCCGTGGGGAGGAAATCAAGTCACACAGCTGAATTATTTAAAGTGATAAAAGTGGAGATAAAAAAAAGTCATCAATAGGGTACCCAGCATCTCAGAGAAGATAAAACAAAACAGGACAATAGACTTAATAAAATGTTCAGAGTTTACAGGGCACTCTAATAAAAAGCTAGCTGAGTGTCATGGTTTGTGCCAGTGGCCCTCAAGCCTCACACAATTATGCATTTGTGATTGGTTCATTGTCTAGCACTTGGATTGGTGATGGGAGTGCTACACCCACCTAGGGGTGGAGCCAGGATATGACGTAACAGCAGGAAGAAGGTGTGTTTCCCTCTTTTGCCGGTCACACCTTGCTGTTTGCAGTCAGCCATGAATGGGGGCCTGCCATGCCACCCTGCCACTTGGAGCCAATTGAGTATGGACTGAAACTTCCAAGAACTGTAAGAAACAAACCTTTCCTTCTTTCATTTTTGGTGTCGGGTATTTTGTTCCAGCAACGAGTAAAAAGTAACTAAGACACTGAGCTAAGCACAATGATAAAAAACGTGAATGACCAGTTTAGCGAAGAATTGGAGTGCTGTAAAGATATGAAACAGAGTCGGGTATTTAGCTCAGTGGCATAAGCGCCTGTTGGCAGGCGCAAGGTCATGAGTTTGATCCCTGGTACAAAAACAAAACAAAAAAAGATATGAAACGAATTTGGGAAATAAAAATTCTGTTGAAAATATGGGCAACAGAAGTGACTGCTGTGAGTACAGAGCATCAGAACTAGAAGACAGGGTTGATGCCAGTGACCATATGATCAGAGATACCTTAAGAAACAAGAGAATGTGAAAAATAAATTAAACAGCGGCAAGATGACACAAAGAAGACTAATCTGAAATAAATTGGGATTAGTGAAAAATGAAGGTAGCACAAATAGAGATAAAAAAAAATTGTCTTCAGAAATAATAGCAGCAAACTTTCCAAATATAGGGGAAGAATTTAACAGGCAAGTGGAATGTGTAGAATCCCAAATAGCCATGATCAGAAAAGAATATCTCCACACTTCATATTCATAATCCCAGAAGTACAGCACAAGGTCATAATCTTAAAAACTGCTAGAGAAAATCAGCAAATCACTTAGAGAGGTAAACCCATTGGAATTGCAGCAGATTTTTCAACACAAACCTTAAAAGCCAAAAGAGCTCAGACTGTAGTGCTTCCAATGCCCGATCTAGACTGATACATACCCCAAGTCTATCATCCAGAAGTGATGAAAAATGTGGGGAACCATAGTTGAAAAGAAGAGCAACTATTTCCATTTTGGATAAACTTGATCCTATCTCCATGTATGGATATGTGCAGAGTTGGCCAGGCTGTTTCTTTGTCCCTTCAGTTGGCTTTAGGCAATGTAAAGTGGGCTGGCTGAGGAGCTGATGAGTAATCTCTGAAGCAAAGTGACAGGTCAGTGTCACTCCATCCATTAACTCCCCAAATGCGTGGTTGAGCTGGGCAGGATGGAGAGCTGTGCTCCACGCTGTTGACTGGGACCCAGCCTGGAGAAAGGGGCTGTGACTTCCCAGGGCAAACAGGATTGTACATCAGAGCTGAAGCACTGACTCCAGATTATTAGAAACTACCTCAGTTGTTATGCAGATTGCTCTCTCTGCATTTCTTGTCCTTTGCGTATCACAGAGGTGATCTCAGACCTCCTACCTAGCCCAGGCATGGTAGTGATGTATTTCTCACCACTCTCACTGTCACTCATTCCCAAGCCCCTCCTCTCATAGAGAATAAAACCTGGGAAGGGCTCTGGGTCAAGGCCTTTGTTCCGGTGAACCATCTTGGCTGGATTTAGGACCCCTTGTCTCCCCATAACCTTATATATGTCTTTGTGTCGTTCTCACCATGGATTGCTCTGGAAGTGGTAGATGGAATTAACTCACTAGAATTCCAATAACTTCTCATTGGGATTGCAATTATAAATCTTCCGGGACTGCAATGAGGATGGAACAGGGTTCTTTATAGAGAAATAATGTCTTTCCATGTTAGTACACCTTAAAAAATTCATGACCACCAAAACAGCACTCCAAAAAATTTTCAAGGTTATGCTAGAAAGAAACAGTAAAGTCAACAATGTCAAAAAAAAAGTCCAAGGCAATGACTATGTCACCAGGGTGAGCACTTAAGCAGAAGGTTAAAAAAAAAAAGGCAAATAGAAACAGGAATAAGTCAATTCCTCTCACTGTGAATCATCTCAAGCCCCCAGTTAAAAGGCACAAGTCATCAGAATAGGTGAAAAAGCAAAACTCAACAAGATATTGTGCACAAGAAACATATTTCATCCAAAAAGAAATTCATAGGCTAAAAATCAAAACATGGGAGACAATATTCCATGCAGTGAGAGCCCTGAAAAAAAAAAAAACAAACAAACAGGAATAGCTAACTTAGTTTCAAAGTAGACTTTGAGTCAAAAGTGATCAGAAAAGGAAAAAGTCACTAAATACTGGCTAATGGAACAATTCAACAGGTAGAGATAATGATTTTAAGCACATCCAATTTCATGACTATTACTGGACATAAAAGATGTGATAAACATCAACACAAATAGTGGGAGGGCTCAGTACCCTATTACCACAAACAGATCAGCTAGACAAAAAAAAAAAAAAATCAAAGTTGAATCCAGTCTTTAAATAAATAGACTAAATAGATATTTCCAGAGTGCTTAATTCAACAAAAATCCAAGACATATTCTTATTT
>PVJX010032484.1:0-20378 GCA_004027295.1 Dolichotis patagonum
TTTGCAGCTTTCCTTGGATGATCCACGTTCTTGGCTTTTCCAAACTTCTGGGGTCTCCATTGCACCTTTGGCTTCACCCTTACATCTTTACAAATTGCCCTCTCAGGGGCACACTGCTTGGCCTCCCAGGCCCTTTGCAATCGAGGTGGAAGCCTTCTTACCCTCAGAATTTGTGCATTTTCCTTGCACCTAAAATCAGTACCATGTGGATGCCACCAAGGCCTGCTGCCAGCTGGAGCAGTAGCCCGGCTTTTCTCTCTCTTGGCTGTAGGGGTCGATTGCCTAGATTGCTGGGCTCTGTGAACCCGATTGTGAAGAAAAGCTTTTCTATGTTGCTGCCATTCTGGAACCTCATGTGGCTTCCCGTGCCATTCTGGAGCATGGTGCTCTGAAGCTTTCTCATCCGAGAAAATTCTTTCACTTTTGCAGTTTTGGGGCTGCAAAGGGTGGAGACCCGCTATTGCCTGGGATGCCCTCTGGCCATCTTTCTTATCTCTCTGTTTCTTCTCAACAATTAAAGTCTCAGCTTTATCTTTACAATCCACAGCTTTACTGGAGTTTTCCTTCTGGCCAAACTCACAGTGTTTTAAATTATCCTGCTGGGCTCTTTGCTCTTGATTAGCAACATAAAGCTGGCTAAAAGACCCAACAATAGCCATGCCACAGCCTCAACGTTTGACTGCCTTGAAATTTCCTTTGCCAGATTAATCAGTCCATTACCCTTAATCTCAGTCTCAGGCAAAGTCTCTGGGCATGAGCAAAATGCAGACAAACTTTCTGCCAAGCCATAACACACATCATAGGGAGTCCAACAACTAATACAGTCCTCCTTCCCAGCCGAAACCTTGCAAGCCTGATCTTTACCATCAGGCTATCAGCCTTCTGGTCTCCTGAGCTCTGACCAGAATCTCCTCTACAGAACAACCTAAGTTGCTCCAGCTCTGTTCATCCAGGCGACATGTCCGAACCTTTCCAAACTCTGCCCACAAGCCATTTCCAAAGCCTCTCGAAAAACATGGTCAGGTATAGTCACAGCAATGACCCCACTCCTCGGTACCAAATTCTGTCTTAGTTACTTTTCACTAGTTGCTGAGACAAAATACCTGATGTCCAAAGTTGGGAAGGGAATGGTTTATTTCTTACAGTTTTTGGAGGTTTCAGTCCATACTCAGTTGGCTCCAAGGCAGGGTGGCATGGCAGGGCCGCAGTTCATGGCAGCTGCAAACAGCAAGCGGAAACCGGCAAGAGAGAGAGACACACCTTCTTCCTGCCATTACATCACATCCTGGCTCCATCCCCTAGGAGGGTGTAGCACTGACACCATCAATCCAAGCACAGACAATGAACCAGTCACAAATGTACAATGCAAATACATGAGGCCTGGGGGCCACCGACATAAACCATGACACTGAATAAGTACTATTTGTATGGTGCTCTATCCAACAGTTACAGAATATATATTCTGTTCAAGTATATGCGTAGATTCATGAGTTTGAGTCCAGTCTGAGCAATCTAGCAATTTAGGGTGACTATCTGTCAAAATTTTTAAAAAAGGAAATGGGGATGTAAAGGCTATGCATTCATTCCTTAGTACTGGGAGGAAAGACACATACGAATTCAATAAATAATACATCTGTTTGTAGATTTCTATTTATCATATTAGGCTTTTGTTAAACTATCTGGGTTGTACAGATTACTATTTTTCAATCAACTGGAGAAATTTTCAGTCATCGTTTCTTCAATTTTTTTCTGCTCCTTTCTAATACTTACACAATTATGTTCCATATTTCTCTGAGGGTCTGTGCACTTTTCTGCATTTTTTTCCTCCCTGTTCTTCAGATTTGTAACCTTTGTCAATCTCTCCTTAAGTTTGTTATTTTTTGATAGCTCAAATATATAGAAGCTTCTTAAAAGTAAATTTTTCAGCTTACTATACTTTTCAACTCTAGAATTTCTATTATTTTTATCATTTCTAATTATTGATATGCTCTATTTGATGCAAAGTTGTCATCATAGCTTATTTCTTTAATTATAATTTCTTTTAGTCTTAGGATATATCTATAGGGCAAGGATTTAGCTCAGTGGCATAAGCACCTGCCTGTCAAGCACAAGGTCATGAGTTTAATCCCTGGTACCAATCCCAGTACTTTGAAGTCTTTATTAATCTGATATGTTAATTGTCACTATTAATTTTTCCTACTGTATTTACATTTTCTGGGTCAAGTATTTCTGTTTCCTCTCATGCTTGTAATTTTTTATTGATAACTGGCCATTTGAGGGGATATAGTGTAGCAACACTGGGTAAATCTACCCTGTTCTGGAGTTTGTTATTGCTATTTGCTTATTTGTTTATACATTGCATTATTTTAGTGAAGTCTATTCCTTCCTGCAGTGTTAAGCCTCTAATCTTGTTGCTCTAGGGGTTGCAGCTTTGCATGAGTATGCCCACTCTGGTATGAAGGTACAGTAGTTTTGGCTGGACTTTGTCACTTTCTTTGACCATGTTTAGCTGTTAAACTACACTAATTTCCAACTGACTGATGTGTTATTTTCAATAATACCTAAATTTTTCTACAGACTAACTTATTAAATTCAGGTTCGTCTGAAGAAGAAAATGTTCTGGGAAAGAGCAATTGTGATTTGTTGTGATGTCAGGTAATCTCTTTCAAGCCATTTCTTTCCCAGTTCTCTGCTTCTCTCCCCAGGCGAAATCTAAGTAGGGCTCTGCAGGTAGGAGTAGAGACAATGATACATTCTCTCTGAGTGACTTCCTTGGTTTATAAGCTGAATGCTCAGTTTGTGGCCAAGGAAGGTAGACTGTGAGCAGTAACTTCTATTTTTTTTTCTACATTTCATCACCCACAGTGTAACCATTACCTTACAGGTCAGGGCAGAAATGATGTGGGGCCCTGTGTTCTCAATGGTGCAACAACTGAGGTAGAGCCTACACATCCTATGAGAGGGGGGTTGAAAGGAAAAGGGATGGCCACCTCTTAGCATTCAGAACTTATCTTCATCAGCAAGTAATTACGGTAGGAAGAGAAAAGGTAATGTCCTGCCCCTGGCAGCAGATATCCCTGTTACTGGAAACTGAGAAGGACAGTGATTGGAGTAGTGTTTTTTGTTTTGGCTGCAACAATTTCTATCTTGCTGAGCCGGAAGAAAGCAAGAAAAGAGGTCTTGGAGCAGATACGAGAGTCTCACTGTTCTTACCAAAATATAGACTTTTCTTGATTGAATGTTTTCTCATTTTCTTATTAAATATCCTTAGGTACATTTTGAAAGGCATTAAATGGTGGTTTTAAAAATAATATTCACCAGTTTCTCTTGGAATCATGCCTGTCAATCTCCACATGTGCTCTTATCAGAATTCTTCCTAGTCAACTAATTAACAAAGGTGGTAAGACCATTCAGTGAACCTTTCTCAAAATACTGGTTCTGGACAATGAATGCAGAAAGAATTAAAACTTGACCCTCCCTTACATCATATATAAACTGCAATGGATTATAGCCTAAAATTTAAAACTAGAAAAGCTCTAGAATAAAACCCAGGAGGAACTCTTTGTGATTATGACTTTGGGGTAAGTAAAGATTTTTTTAAGCTGGGACACAAAAAAATGTATGAGTCATATATATATATATATATATATATATATATACACACATGCAAGTTAAAGTGGACTTTATAAAAAATTTTTAAAGTTTGTCCTTTAAAAGATACCATGAGAAAAATAAAAAGACAGGCCACAGATTGTGAGACAAGTTTTACAAACCATAGATCTGATAAGGAACTCATTTTCAAGACATAAAAAGTATTCTCTCATTGAATAAGAAGAATATAAACAATCCAGTTTGAAAACAGGCTAAAGTTTGAACAGATACTTCACCAAATAGGTTATATAAATAAGTAAATAAAATGATGTCCAATAATGTTAATCTTCAACAAAATACAAATTAAAATCCTAACTAAGTACCACTATGCACTCTAATGAGTGTAGCCTAATGGATGGCTGAAATTAAAAAGATTGATGACACTAAACATGACAAGAGTGTGGAGGAGTTATAATATTCATACATTGCTAGTTGGAAAATAATATCATACTGACACTTTGGAAATTAGTTTGGGAATTTCTCTAAAAGTGAAATATAGATGTAATACACAATCCAGTAACCCCATTCCTACATGTGTACCCAAGAGAAATAAAAACACAAAGACTTGCATGCAAATGTTCACAACTTTATTAATTGTAGCCAAAATTTGGGAAAAACTCAAATGTTCATTAACAAGTGAATGGATAAACATGTCGAATATCCATACAATGGAATACTACTTTTCAACAAAAAGAACATATCAATGAAAGAATCTAGGTGCAAAAGATTGTACAATTCTATTTATACGAAATTCTAGAAAGAAAACTTAGTAATAGGTGGCCATAGATTTGTTTCCTAGGAGTGGGGTTGTTGGGTAGGAATTGACTGCAAAGAACCTGGAAGGATTTGTGGGAAATGACCAATATAGTCCGTAACTTTATTAGAGTTTTAGTTACATTATCACACATTTGTCAAGTTCATATAATTTGTATACTTAAAGGGAATAGACTTTATGTATGCAAAGTATAGCTCAGTGAAGTTTTTAAAAGAGAACAATAGGAGAAAATCATTAAGTAATAATAGAAGGAAAAATCATAGAGATTAAAGATAGTCTTCATACACTAAATCAGCAGACTGAATATCAGGGATTCTTAAATCATGCTAGATATCAATTGAAAATAATTTTTGTCAACCATTTTTATTCAGTTTTGAAACCAACATTTCTCTGAAGCCAGATTTGTGAAAATTAGCTTAAAAATAATCATATTGTTTCAGCAGGGTATAATTTTACCCTGCTGCAAAGTGTTCAGATGTTATGCCTACTAAAGCTGTGACAAACTGGCATTTGTTCACAAACATTCACTTACTCCCCTACCTATTCCCACTGCCTTTATGCGTGGCCACCTGGCTTGCTTTGGTCCTTAGAAGGTGAATATGTAGAATGTTGGCAGAGTTTTAAATGTGTTTGCATGGTTCAGCTTATACTTGAACTGCTAGCATCACTACACAGGGTTCAACCCAGGTACCCAGTGCGACTTAACAACAGATCTTAGCATGAGGCAAAAGGAACAAACCTAAACTTATTTAAAAGCCTGAAACTGACCTAAAGCCTAAACAGAGCCATTTTTTTAACAGAGCCATTTTTAAGAGAGAAAATTAAAACCTTGGCATGATATGAAATGAATCTGATGAAAGTTTGTCATACATCTTTACTGTGGGAATAGCAAACTAACATACAGTTAACATTTGTGAAGAAATTATGCTAAGCACTGAGCTAAAAACTTCATGTGTACTACTCCTTTAATAACAAGGACTATATAAGAAAATACTTTTCCTTTTCCTTTTCAAGCACAAGATAACAAAACTGAAGAACAAAGAAGATAACTGCATTATTCAAAATCTTGGAGCTAGTAAGTTACAGAGTAGGATTTAAACTTAGGATATCATAACCATAGTATCCATCCTCTTATTCACTGTGCTGTGTTAGTTAGAGTATTTAATAAGTGCCCCTAAATCAGTACTTTTAAAAGAAAATCCAAATTGTTTTCCATATGTAAGAAAGTAGCTTACTATCAGACTATAGTGAAAGCACTTGTTATGAAGACCAAGCTGAATTTTTTAAATCTACTCCTGTAGTTGGGATGCTAAAATAATGATAAACAAGCTTTCATTTCTATATACTTTTCCTTTTCTTCCATGTAGTCTGCCAGTCTTTATAACTGTGTCTAAACAAACGCATTTACTCTATCCCACCATTTACTCTGTCCCAATTCCTGGGTTGTCAGCAGCTGGAAAACTGTATGGCCTTCACTCAGTTGTAAGGTTGTGATTCAAACTGTTGATGGACCTTCCAAATTTTTTGCTATACGGTGATTAGTCATGTTGATTTCCTTTTTAAACCCCTATGATATGCCAAACTATAATCTCTAACAGAAGCCTCAATTTCAGTATTATCCACTCTCAGAGGACCTGCCTTCAATTCACATGAGTATCCCAATGGGCAGTGAATTCCTCAACTTTTTCCTCTCAGCTTTATAACTACATTCACTTCTCATTACCCCTTACTCTTATATCTCAGATGACTAATCTCACACTATATTCTTGATTTTCTTTCTTCCTTTCTATACCTTAGTCTATCTATTTAACTATTTTCTCTTTTTCTATTTGGAAACCTACTTACTCATTTCTTCCATATCTTAAACCAACCTTCCCACAAACCTATTTCCTCTACAAACCACGAAACTCACATCTCTCCTTGCTTTCACTATTATTAACATGTTTCCACTGGCTTGAACTACTAGTGGTACATGTATGAGTATCTTATCGGGCAGTGTGTAACACTGGTGGTAGATGGGTACAGTCATACGTGAGATAGTTAGACCTGTACCTGGTGGCTCAAGCCGCCTGACAGTAAGACTCACAAATTACAGCCCCGTCATGTTACACTAATCTATTTCAGCTGTCTTCTCTTCTACATTTCCAATTCATTCCAAATTACACTACAATGTGGCTTTCTTTCCTGTAAACTTACCCAAATTATTCTCTTAACAGACACTGTACATGCACAACTCCCCAAGATGAATGTAATTATTGTGTATCACAAACATAGACTAATTTTTAATGATTTGGAAAGTATCAATGGGTTTTCTTTTACATTCTTTAGATATTCCTTCTGTGTTCTCTATTATGGTTATTGGTACCATTATCCGTTAGTCACTAAACCTGAAAGTTACATCTCTCCTTCACATCATGATCTCTTTATACCTCCAATATTTCAACTCCTACTACTGTACTTATTCAGCCTCATCATCTTCAGTTAGACTATTCAAAAAGTTTTTCAACTTATTTTTTGGACAGCAGTCTAGCACACATTTGTATACTATTCACAATCCCAAATATACTAAAAGTTAAAATGCAAATTTAGAGCTGGAGGTATAATTCAGAGGTACAGTGATTACCTACCATGCTAAGGCTCTAAACTATCCCCAGGAATACAAAAAAAAGTAAATTTATATTACATCTCTCCTTTTCCTCTAGCATCATTTTCCTGTGCTTAAAGCTCTTTAATAGATATTAATTACCTAGAGAATGAGGATAAAATCCAGTAACTGGGAATATAGGATGCTTTTATGGCCATCCCTACTATATTCTCTTATGATCAACTCCCTACACCACATCCTCTGCAGCCTACATTTCAATTATACAAAACTTCCTACAGCTTTCCAGAACAAGTTATGCTGTTAAATGCCTGGGAGTTTAGAGTTATACTGTTCTCTCCATGTGAAATTCTATCCACAACCCTCCCATATTGTTGTTTTCTGAGAAAAGCCTAACATCTTACGATTCTCAAATTAAACATCATTTCTTTGGGAAGCACTTTTTGTGCTCTCTTTCTTATCTATTTTAATATGCTCCTATATCCCCCATTCTATCTGTATAAGTTTGTAACAGCATTTGCTTTATATACCTATATCTAGTAGACTTAAGCATCTTAGGAACAATATTTTAATTCCCTTTGCATACCCAGTGCTTAGCATTATACCTGAAATATTATGTGCTTAATACATTCTTTCTTGAAATTCTCTCTTTGGCTCCTCTAACATCACCCTTTCCTTTCTCTCCCTATGTGTATAACTCTTTTCAGTTTTTTTTTCCCAAACTCTAAATTTCTGAGATCTTGTTTCTTCTTCTCTTTTATCTCTACCATCTCTACTGCCCTACACAATTTTTCCATTCAAATAAACTTTACTGTCCAATTACCAACTATTGATCAATAGCACAGAAATTTCAATCTACAACTTCCAACTTTAAACTGTAGTTACACAGACATGCTAGTACTATCAACAACCATCGTTCACTTATTAAAAGATGCTAGATGCCATTTCCTTTCACTTAATCATCACAGCGATCCCATAAACTAGGTACAATTATTCCTTCCTTATGAACTATACATGATTTCAGTACAGTTAGAAGGCACTGACAGAACTAAAGCCCAAATCAGTAGAATTTCATTTCACAAAATATTTCGTCATCTTTGCCATAGTCTTTCAAATCAACATATTCATAATTGTATTATTACTCCCAAACCCAAAGCACTCCTGCGTCTATCATTCTTACCTCTATGGTATTATTACCAGTAACGACTCACATTTAACACCCCATCTGTCTTCCCCTACACTCATTTGGTCGCTAAGCTACATTTTCTGTTCAATAAGTCTCTTGACTCTCTACCTCATAACTGCAATATTTTGGTAACTGTCTTTCTGATCTCTACCACTACTTCCCACTTCAACTTATTTTCCATTTCCTTGGGTTTTCTTTCTAAATGAAGCTAACTGATCTCCAGAGAAGATAGCTGAATGAGGATAATTCTTTACTTCTTAAGACTTCAATTGAAATTCTTAATGAAATTATTTAACTACAGGATAACCAGTATTAGAAACTACAAAATGATATTGACACAGTACAGAATTGAAGAACTTTTACAAAAGGATTTAATTTTTGTTAAAAGTAAGCGCCCACAGGGCTTAACTGAAGGAATGATTAGCCCAAACCAAGACTCACTAGTTCTTAAAATACCTTATCTGGAAAGCAAATAAAGAAAACAAGCAGAATCCCACAAATAACCTCAAATCTGGTGCTGTAAAGCTAAAAGTGAAAGCAGACTCTGAGTAACTAGAAGATGCAACATAATATCATGGTCAAAAATTCAAGTGGACCTTAGATACAAAAGCCATGTCCCCCAAGCATTAAGAACATATACTAATTTCTCTGAGGGTCTAAGGCCATCTTTACCCAACTTCAGGTAAAGGTTAGGAACTCCTTCTCTCATCCAATCTGAGGAGGGTATTCACACACTCTGGCATCTCCAAAATTTCTCCCTCAATCCTCAACTTCCTACACTTTTACATTCTCCATCTCTTTTAGGGGTTCAAATGTTATCTGATTAAGTCCAATTAACTTCATTTGTTTCTTTTTGAAACAGGGTCTCACTATCTAGTGCACAGTGGCTATAGCCCAGGCTCACCTCAAACTCACAGTGTTCCTCTTACCTCAGTCTCTCGAGTGCTGAAATTACAGGTGTGCGCCACCAGGCCCGGCTAACTTTGTAACTTCTAAATCATTGTCACCTTCAAACTTACTTTGAAGTATGACATCTATTACTCCAAGCTTTCACCAGAAACTTCCATTTTAATATTCTTGTTCACTAGTATTCTAGGTAATGTTTCTGCCTATAGTTGAGTTTTGTTTTTTGGATGAGTATCAAAGGCAAGTCTAAAACTCTTTCCAAATTTCTTTAATCTTTCACCTGAAATTAGACTGGTTGATTCAGATCTTAACTCCCAATGACTAGCTGAGTCAATTTTGCAAGATAAGCATCTTAATTAGGCTCAGTTTTCTAACCCTTAATATATGAATACTATATAATAATAATGTTTTCATAGAGTAGTCTTAAGTATTAAATAGACGATATAAATAAAACTAAAAACACTTATATTGGTCTGTAAGACCGTATAAGAATTACTCCTCCGCTGACTCGTGGGTCATGTCATTTCCCCTCTCTCAAGCCAGGCATTGCTCCTTCTCTAGACCATTCCTCAGGTAACTGATGGCCAGCTGCTCCACCTGCCCCAAGTCACTGCTCAAATGCTACCTTCTCAGACTCTTTGGAGCATTCTCTTTCAACATCATCCCCTCTCTATCTCTGCTATTCCCTCTAGACCTTTCCAGACTTATTTTCCTCCAGAGCACCTATCCTCTTCTATTATCCTATATACTTTTACAATTTTATTTCATTTTCTGTTTCTTCTAATTTAAATGTAAGTTCCATCAATAACAATGTCTAGCACATAAGAACATGAAGAACTAGTCAATAAATATAGATCATCATTATAATAATATGACAATGCAGCACCTTTGTGAAATGAATTCCAGTAATCAGACCCAGAGGCATCATTGTTCCTGGCTGGCACACAGCATGCCACAAAAATGTTTACCAGATAAATTTTAAAAATGGTTGGCTCATCCAAAAGCATACTGTGAAATCACAGATAAAGGAGCAGTATGAGGGTAAGCTAAATAGTATGGCATGAAATCAATTAATTTAAGAAGTAGGAGAAAATAACAGAACCCATAAAATATGTGCTCTAATCCAGATTAGGGAGAGCACTGTTTTAGTGAAACAAGCATGAGCATGGAAACAAAGACTAAACTCTGACAAAAATACAATTATCACATTAAAAGTATAAAGAAACAATAAAAATCAGGTGAAGGAATGTGGAGGAAAAAACAACTGAGATGTGTTATGTACATGTACCAATTCCCTACAGTGAATGTACTGCAAAAATGTATGAATGAAAGTTGAAGAAAATCAAGCTTTTGTGTCAAATAAAACCAAATCTGTAAGGCAGAATACAGTGTTTAAACAGAAACATTTAGAAAACTGATTATATGTGGGGGAAAACATGTAACTATTGTCACATTTCTAGCTTGCGTAACTGTGTTCAAGAGGATAACTTAACTGTCATTAATTAGAACAAAGAGATGAAAAGCAGAACAAGTTAGATTTTTAAAATGCTGAGCTTCATATGCTTGAACACCACCCAGATAACTGTGCCCAGGGTGATCTTCGTAATACAATCAGGTTTCAAGAGAAGGTTGTAGCTGATGATGTAGAAATGGAAATCTTTCATAGAGGTGGCTGAAGTCACAAAAGTATAAGGATGTCCAACATATAACATATGAGTTCAGAGGATAAGTCAACAAACAAGTGTTTGATAAAGGAGAAAAACAAGTGTGCCACCACAAATAACAAGAAACAAAAGGTAACAGAGGAAAAACCTTAAAAAATGAACAATGGTAAAAATAGTTGTTAGGTAAGACGCAGGAAAAAGTTTTACTTGTTCATATTTTTCTCTGTTCTAGCAAAGCCATTCATCTCTCTCCAGACCTACCTGTCCTTTCTTTAGTCACTCCCTTTCCACAGGCTACCCTGACCTTCTCCCCTCACACCTGCCAGTCTTCAAGATCCAGTTCAAGTACTTTTATATAAAACACCACATTACTTGACTCTACCTTCACAGGGATAACAACCTGTTACAAGGAGACAGAACAAGTATTCCATCCTTAACTCTGAAACTGAGATCTCAGTACAGACAGATACCTGTATTGAAAGGAAGAAGACTAAATGGGAACAAGAGATAACAATAAACAGTGTATCTATATTTTCCTTAAAGTTTAGAGGAGCCATGAAAATATACAAGATAGATAAATATGAGAGGTCCAGCTATATTTTATCATCATTTTTCAGGACACAGTGTGGGTAGCTAGTGAGTTAGCATGAGATAGCGCATGGTATGTGAAAGCTGAAAAGCTGAGTATGTATTAAGAGCCACCTCCACCATCTTTTCACCATACTGATTCAAATGGAAAATAATACAGGATAGATGCGACTTTTTAATTCTTTCTTAAACTAATTTTTCTTTAAAAATGTAATATGGCAAAAAATGAACATAATACAAAAATGCATTCATAAAGTGTATTCCTTCACCAGAGGCAACTATAACTAAAAGCTATTTTTATAAATATTTACAAAGATATTCAATAAATTTAAGGACCCCAGTCTCTCTTCTAGCCTGGTAATTTAAAAAAAAGATAACGACTTGAAGTCATTTTTTTAAAAAATAACAAATATGGCCACATAGAATTATTTTGAAATATATCATTACTCATACTGAGAATTAAAGTTTCTTGGATCAGAGGTGGCATCTAGTATATCTTTGGCATTCCCAGTGTGTCTAATACATGCTAATATCTTTGCAGAGAAAAATGATTATTTAATGAAGTAACAAAGGTATAAGCATGATAAAACTCAAATTTTATTATAAAATCATGAAAGCCAGAATTTGACAGAAAGTATCAAAAAAATTTTTTCCAATTTTGTTTGAACCTATTCTTTTCCTACATTTTTCAAGTTGAAAAAGATAAGTGATAAAATTGAAGTTTCAGTTTAAATATTCTGAGCAAAGTATGTATTTTCTAAATCAATATTTCAGCAAATACAAACATCAATTTAACATTAGAATGCAAAGACTTCAAACTGATAAGAATTTATATGTATTTTCTATAATATTTCATATACTGAATGATAAGTGGCAAATCTGCAGCTGGTTTATCAAAAAGAAAAGTGCTCAAACAGACCTAATGCACTAAGAAGCAGATTTTGTAGTTTGACTTGGGGAACAATATGAAAGGACTACAGTATGGCAATGTATAAAATAAATACTTTAAAAATCTAATTATTTTGCTGATAACTAAATTGGTAAAAATTAAATCATAAAATATATATTAAAACATACATCAATATTTAAGATATTATTTTCTGATTGCTCCTGTAAAGAACTACTCTTATTACCGGTATATCTTCATGTCCTTATCCTATTCCATGCAATGGCTCTCAAGTGGTTTCCTTTCTCTACACTGGAAAAGAAGACTTAATGACAAATTATTTGACCTGGTGACACTGTATTGCCTTCCTCTAATGCTTTCCCCAATATAGCCTGACAGGCAGAGGCTCTTCCTTGGGTATTCAGGTAGTATCTAAATTAAGTAACTTCTGCTAAGTATGTACTTAATGATAAATGGTGATTAGCCAACTCATTCTATAAAACAAATTTCTGTTATTGAAAGCCTACATACAAAAAGAGACTTTTGGTCAGCACAACAAATGCAGTTTACCTAAAATAAAAGAAACTACAGAAAAAGACTTCTGAGTTCCTCTGAATATTGTGCCGTTAACTATAACAATTATGCAATTCACCACTAACCTAATGTAGTTTCCCATTCCTTAAAAAGTGAATTTAAAGTATAATCTCCACCTTTATTATCAATATATTTTTACCAGTTTACTTCTAAAATTGTTTACTTCTAAAGCTACCGTCTTGAGAAGACAAGTCATCTTTTCTTTCAGAATTCAATTTATAACATAAATTTATCCTCTTATGGAATACAGAGTTAAAGATTAGTAAAGTAAATCTTATTCCAGGGCAAATGGGAATTTGTACGTGGCTGTGAGGTACAACTGTGCTGAATAATTTTCAGTTTTATATAACTTTATTCTGCAATTTCTATTCTCACAGGATTCTGAGAGCAGGTAAAATATCTGTTACTAACATAAAAATTATTAACTAAAGTAATAACACCACAAAAACTGAGCTGGTATCTAGTAAATGTCTTCAGTGAATATATCTCAGGATGACAGCCATTAGAAATGATGTAGTGTAAATTGGAACTAAAGCTGTCCACCTTCTTAGAGGAGCAAAAGCTCTGATGAGAATCTTTAAATAATAAGCTTTGTGAAAGCGTCATACATCTTGGTAACTTCTTCCACTTTAACTGTGTTGATTCTGAAAAACATGTCACTAATAAACCTAATGAGAAAAATTATTATGTAAAGCCACTGTTGACAAAGGAAAAATATTAAAATACTTAGAAAATAGAACAGACATTGGGAAAAATAAGAATGGAAGAAAAGGAGGGAAAAGGTTTCAAATAAACTGATTATTACTTTTAAAAATCTATACAAATAGATTAATTTCTCATTGTCCAATGTCAGTCATATGATATTAATATAACATTTCTCAACATATAATAAATAAAGTAAACATTCATCTGAGGCACATGTTTCCTGAACTCAACCAAGAGGAGTTTCTAACTTAGAAGTGCAAGACCATCATCAGAAGTTTCATTTACCACAGAAACCCCAAGACGAAACACAAGCTCTGAAATGTTCTTCGGACTGTCCTTCCGAGGTCCTTATGTCCACCTCTCCCTCCCCATTCTCATTAATTCTGAAGGATTTCTGAAATCAGCAAATAGAAAACATCACAGCTACCAGGATTCCTTTTTAACTCTACTCAGTTTCTTCTTCAGTTTTATAACTAAAGTTTCAGTTCTGCCTTCACAGCTCAAATCAAAATTCTATCGCTAAAGAATTAGAAACCTCGAAGTAGAAAAAAATACTATAAATAAAATACTAAGAAGTTAAGAAGGTGCCTCAGAAGCTTTTTTAAGAACTAAAGATGTCCCCCTAGTTAAAAGACACAAATGTTTAAGGAAATCTTCACAGAAGGAATCTGGAGGTTCACCTAAACTCTTAAATTTTTCTAAAATACCTTCACAGTATTAATACCTACTTGACTATCGAATAAATTAGATATTAATTAGAGAAAAATATAAGACAAATGACTACTGCAATATTCATAAGTACGCATACTAAACATCTGAAATATAACACACAAAAAGAGCTGTTAGGATGACTGCATTTCAGAAGATCTTTGTTTTCTTATTCTCCACTAATAGTATTGGTAGGTAAGAGAACTCAAAATAGCAACTTCAGTTATTAAATCCTTTAACATTTATGTGGTTGGCCTGGAGAGGATGGATTAGGGGTTTGTTGAAGAATTTTTTTAAAACTTTGTTCAATTCCTTAGAAATATACATTCTAGCTTTAAACCATAAAGAAAATTGCTATAAATTAAGGCCACTGATCGCATCAGAAATGTGTAAAAGAATTATACTCACACTTTAAGGCATTCTGCTGGGCTCTTTCCTTTTCATTCTCAACATAAATACAGCTAGAAGTCCCCCACAGTAGTCATGGTCCTGTTCAACATTAGACTGCCTTGAAATTCCTTCTGCCAGATTAATTAGCCCATCCTTAATCTTAGTTTCAGTCAAAGTCCCTAGATACAAACAAAACGCAGACACTGCCAAGCCATAGCACACATCATCTGTAATCCAGCAGCCATAGGATTCCTATCAGCCTTCTAGTCTTCTGATCTCTCACCAGAATGTCCTATATGGTACAGTCTAAGATGTTCCAGATCTACTTTTTCAGTTCACAACTCTAAACCTTTCCAAATTCTTCTGACACGCCATTCCCAAAGGCTCCTGAAGAACATAGTCAAGTATAGTCACAGCAATGACCCCACTCCTTGTACAAAATTCTGTCTTACTTTTCTCTTGCTACTGAGACAAAATATCCAGCACCTAAGGTTAAAAGCGGAAAGGTTTATTTAGTTCCCAGTTTGTAGAGATGTCAGTCCATAATCAGCTAGCTGAAAGGCAGGATGGTATGGCAGAGGGCCAACCATTTATGGAGGCAAAAAACACCAATGCAAGCAGAGGAGGAGGAGACAGCATGCCTTTTTTTCCCCTTCCTTCTACTGTATGCAGGCTACCTGCCCTTGGGCAGTTGTAGCACTCACAAGCTTCATCCCAATACTAGATCACCAATCAATCACAAACGCAGGATTCAGCCACCTCCAAAAAGTCCAGTGTCCCATGACTGAATCAGGCAGAAACCAAACAGTTGACTTCTTTGGCTGTATAAAACTTATTAAGATGAGATAAGTTGTTAATTTTTTGTAATATTTCCCAGGCAATTGGGTTTTTATTTATGAATTTGCCTACACCAATATATTCAAGAGTTCTACCTATTTCATCTTGTAGAAAATTTCATGCTTTTGTTTTAATATTTAGATCTTTGGTCCACTTTGGTTTTAGTTGAGTGCCTAGTAAGCTACATAGATCTAGACTTAGTCTTCAAGCATGTGGAAACCATTTTTTTTCCGGCACCATTTATTATCAGGGTTTTTTTTTCAGTGAACATGTTTTTCCCCTTTATCAAAGGTAAGGTGGCAGAGTGTGTTTGTAGTTGTATCTACATCTTCTAATCTGTCCCACTGATCCTCAGGTCTATTTTTTTGCCAGTACAATGCTGACTTTATCACAGTAGCTTTGCTATATAACTTCAAGTCAGGTACACTAATTTCCTCTGCCTTGCCTTTGTTGCCAAAGACTGTTTTTGTTATTCTAGGTCTCTTCTGGATCCAAATGAAGTTAAGGAATATTTTCTGTAGTTCAGTGAGGTATGCTAATGGAATTTTAATTAGGATTGCATTAAATCTGTATAACTATGGTGGTACAGCCATTTTCACTGTTGGTTCTTCCTACCCAAGAGCAAAGGATATCTTTTCATTTTCTGATATCCTCTTCAATCTCCTTTTTTAGAGTATTGTGGTTTTCAATGTAAAAATCTTTTATTTATTTCATTAGATTTATTCCTCAGTATTTCATTTTGTTTTCTGGTTTTTTTATGCTATTGTGAAAGGTGATTTCACTCTCAGTGCTACTGATTTCTGAATGTTGACTTTGTATCCAGCCATGTAAATGAATTTTGTTATTAAATCTAGAAGTCTTGGTTTTGGAGATCTTCTGTGTAGAGTATCATGTCATCAGCAAATAATGATAATTAAACTTCTTCTTTTCCTATCTTTATCCCGTTTATTTCTTTCGCTTGTCTCATTGCTCTGGCTAATGTTTCCAGAACTACAGTGAATAAGAGTGGTGACAGTGGACATCCCTCTCTTGTTCCTGATTATAGAGTAAAAGCTTTCAACTTTTGTCTATTTAATATGATGCTGGCTATTGATTTGTCATAGATAGCTCTTATCAGATTGAGATACAGACCCTCTGTCCCAATTTTCTGTAGAGTTTTTATCATGAATTGGTGTTGGACTTTGTCAAATGCTTTTTCTGCATCTATTGAGATAATCATGTGATTTTTGTCCTCAAGTCTATTGATTTGGTATATGACATTTATTGATTTGCATTTGTTTAACCATCCCTGTATCCCTGGATGAATTCTACTTGGTCATGGCATATAATTTGCTGCATTCTGTTTGCCAGTATCTTAATGAGGATTTTTACCTCTATGTTCATGAGGAAGATTGGCCTGTACTTTTATTTTTCTGTTGGGTCCTTCTCTGCTTTTGGTATCAGGGTAATACTTGCTTCCAGGAATATGTCTGGGAGTAAAGCTTCCCTTTCAATCTCATTAAAGTGTTTGAGGAGTAATGGTATTACGTCTTCTCTAGTTTTCTTGTGGAACTCAGCAGTGAATCCATCAGGACCTGTTGGTAAGTTGTTAATTACATTTTTAACTTCATTGATATTACATTATTTAGAGTTTTTACATCTTCTTGATTCAATTTTGGTAATTCATATGTGTCTGGGAATCTGTCCATTACTTCTGTATTTTCCATCTCATTAGAGTAAAGGTTCTTAAAGTAGGTATTGATGATCTTCTGAATTTCCACAGGATTTTGATTCCACATTTTTCATTCATAATTGCGTGGATTTGAGTGTTTTCTTTCCTTTTACTGATAAGATAGCTAAGGATTTATCAATTTTACTTAATCTTTCAAAGAACTAACTTTTCAGTTAATTGATTCCTTATATTGTTTTCTTAGTCTCGATTGCATTAATTGCTGCTCGATCTTATAATTTTCTCCCTTGTAGAAGCATTGGGCTTGACTTGTTCTTCTTTTTCTAGAAGTTTAAGATTCAACACTAAAGTGTTTATTTGAACTTGTTCTATTTCCCTGATATAAGAATTCACCACAATAAATATCCCTCTTAGAACTGCTTTCATTGCATGTCATAAGTTCTAGTATACTGTATCAATATTATAATTTAATTGTAAATGCTGTTTAATTTCTTCTTTAATTTCATCTACAATCCATTGGTTGTTCAAGAGGGTATTATTTAATTTCCACATGTTTATGTAGTTTTTGTGGTTTCTTTTGCCACTGATTTCCAATTTCATTGCACTATAATTAGATAATATGCATGCAATAATTTCAATTTTTTTGAATTTACTTAAACATGAGTAAATATGTGGTCTATTTTAGAGAAAGTCCCATGCACAGTTGAGTATTATGTATATTCTCATGTTGTGAGATAGGACACTCTATAGACATCTACTAAGTTCATTTGTTCCCAGGTACTAATAACTTTTTAATATAAATTCCAATGGCCCCTTTTCAGTTTTCATTGCTTTCACTCTCATTTAGTTCTTATTTTATTAACCTGAGTTTGTTTTTTCTACCTTGTCATTCCTTTGTCTCTCTAAACTTACTACAGTGATCTAAATATTACAAAAGGGTCTCAGTTCCAAAAACATAGTCAGAAACATTACAAAGAAAAGTATAAGTTTCTCAGTATCCAAATCTTCACTGAAGGATGCATAGTTGTTGATGACTATATTACACAGCATCACATAAGACCTTAAAGAAGAAGCAGTGTTGTCCCCTCCAGGGCTGGGCTCGTATATAGAAGCAAGCCACCCTGTGGTCTCAGACTAGTGCATGCCTCAACATTCAAGTTGTATAATACCACAATTGCAAGAATAGTACATACTACATTCAGGAATTTTTTTTAAAAGAATCCTTAATTCTCATTTGCAGACTGTAATTTAGTAAAGTCTGTTCCTCAATAATTCATAAGTTTAGTGAAATGGAACTGGAACAAGACATCCCACGGAATGGTGCTATGTGTAACCTTTTGATTTGCCTTGTATTCCCTATATTGCTCATATTCCCAAAGGCTACACCCTTAAAAGGTATAGGTCTGAACTCCTTTCTCTTAATATTCTAGTATTTAAAATTTCTATCTGTTTATCAAAAACATCAATCTTTCACAATGAAGGCATCCCTACCTTGCAAGTTTGCAGTCTTCTTCAGAAGAACATGACTGAAACTGAACTCGCCCTCTTTCCAACAAAGTCAATTTCACTGCTAGTCTCCTAATTTGTATGGTTTTCTGAACTTCAGAAGAGACTGATCCCAGATTCCTCTTCCCAATCTCCTGTATCCTCATAGCTACAAAGTCCTGTATACTGGATCTTCATAAATTTGTTTTCTGACCACCCTCCTTCTTACTTAGGCCCTTCTTCCCAAAGAAGTAAGATTGTTATCTAATTGATTTCCATGTAATCTGTGTCTTCTTCTCCTGTTCAAACTGTTTCACATGTCACCATCTGTTCATAAATCTCTAATGACTTTTCATTGTATTTCCAGTATCCTTCACACTACTCATTCAAGTAGTCAACATTCTCACTGGATCCTTATGTGGTCCTATTGTCCCTTCAACCTCTCACACACACATCAGTCATCCAATCCAGTCAAAGTGCACCACAGTACACTACACAGTCCCCCAAAATACCCCTGCATACAATATCCCTCCTTTCCTTTCTCAGTTAACAAAGCCCTACCTCTTGACATTTGATTGCCATCTCAAATCTTTCTCACAGTACATATGTAACTAAACTATTTTTCTCACAATCCTTGCCAAAAACCAACATCTAAGCCAAATAATTTATATTTTAAAAAAACATGGTAACAAAGAGTCTGAGAGTAGGGAAAAGAATTGTGCATGGATGCAGTATAAATTTATTTATCCTTCTGTAGTCGAAGTACTTTGTCTCCACGTGTTCAGTTTCTATTTTGTTTCACTTTCTATTTTATGTTTTTTTTAATTTAAGATTAAAAAGAGGAGTTCCTGGGGAGCTACTGGGATGCTGGACTGGGTCCAGCAGATTGCAGGGCCTCAGTCAACCACGCTCAGTGGCCTTGTTTCAGTCCAGGAGGCAGGAACCTTGCTTGAGGACTCTGGGCTAAATTGGGCTGGCCTGGAGACAGCTTACGACCAGCACTACAAGCTGCTGAGTTCGTATCCACACCCCTAGGACAGGGGATTGTGCCGTGGGGGTTTCTCTGGCCCCAGTTCTCCACACCCTGCATCCTACTCTAAATTTAGAGGGCCAAGTACATGCAGAGGAGCTGAGATTGCTCCAGTAGCTGAGGGTGCAGGAGGAGATTTGCAACACACCCAGAGAAAGCTTTGGAACACCACTCAAACCAAGGAAATAAAGAAAAATGACAAAAGCAAAGACCAAAAGGCAGGCTCAAATCACCAGCCCATCCCAAGAAAGTCAAATAATAATCACCATCCCAGAAACTCACCATAAGAACACAATACTAAAAGCTGTTAGAGAGAAAAGACAGATCACCTCTAAAGGAAAACCTATCAGAATCACGGCAGACTTCTCAACACAAACAATGAAGTCAAGAAGAGCATGGAGTGAAGTATTTCAGATCCTAAAGGAAAACTACTTCCAACCCAGACTGATGTACCCTGCAAAACTGTCCTTCAAAATGGATGGAGAAATACGATACTTCCATGACAAAGAACAGCTGAAGAACTTCATGACCACAAAACCAACCCTACAAGGAATACTGAAAGATATTCTAGATACACATAGGATAAACCCACCAAGCAAGGTAGACAATTAAATAGAATGGAAAGCTAAAGATACAACAGCAGAAAGATAACACGTCAACAATAAACCAATATATAACAGTTATAACCATTAATGCAAATGG
>PVJX010032485.1:0-20394 GCA_004027295.1 Dolichotis patagonum
ATTGATATAATTGCATGTATATTTGAGTGGGTAAGATGGATGACCATATTGTTGTTTTTGTCAGATCATGGAGCAGAACTGTTAACAGTCTCACTGTTTGAATGTCTACTTTACATGTTTTAACTTTGTAACTTGAACAACTATTTCCAAGAAGTCAGTATGTAATTAGTCAAGTAATAATTTCTTAGGTTTTATTGTTATACTTTTCCTTTTTTCCTTGGAATACTGTATTGTTGCTACCCTTTATTTTGTTTTATTTTGTTTTGTTTTTTCCTCTTTAAATAAAATTATTTAAAAAAAAACCACCTAATCTAAAAGGTCATCTTATGTTGGATTATCATGTAAATGAGGGTCACTATATTATACATATCTTACATATATCTGTGTTATTCTGGGCAGGTTGTTATAAAAGGAAGTATCATTCTTTCTCTAACCTCTGCTACCAGTTATTAGAGCTCTTGTGTCTCAGCTGCATATCTGTTCTGTTCTGTTCTGTTCTGTTCTGTTCTGCTCTACAATACTTGTGCTGAGAATTCCTTAAACTACAATTTCTACATTTTAAGTGTTAAGTTCTGCCACAGAAAGATGGACGGAAGGAAAGGGACTCATCAGTGTATTCAGTTCACCCGCATCACACCGATGGTGACAGGTGACCCAGGAGCAGTTGTTTCCAGCTTTCAACTTTTGTTTATTCCAAGACCACCTTTCAGTGATCCCTTAGGCCTTTGTGACCTGTTTTGAGTTGCTTATTCCAGCTGATCAGCATAATCTCCCCTAGTGATCAGGACCCTAGATATTAAAGGCACACACTCCAAGCTTCCAGATTCCAATGACCCCAGGCTGTTCCCTTTGTTTCTAATCTAGAGATAGTAGTTGTCACCTGTGTTTCCCATCTTTGTGCTACTAAGGCTTTTTTCTACTCCCTGTTCAATCAGTTTCCTATATAATAATCTTTATTGGAACAACTGGTGAGGTTTCTTTCCTTCATGGGACCTAGTTACATACACTCCTCAATGTGCTATTAACTCTACACCCCTTGCCTAATCCAATCCAATCCAATCCAATCCAATCCATTTTTAAAACAATGGACAGTCATTTCTATAGCCATAAGTGAGCTAATTTATATGAGTTATAATAGAAATATATGGTAAATGTTTACCTTTTTTACAAAACCAGATTGCCATCTTGAGATTTTTGTAGGCAACTTGAGACCATACTCATAAGTGAAATAAATCAAATTCACATTTACAAATGTCATAATGTCTCCCTAGTATAAAAAAATTTGAAAGAGTAATAAGATCCAAAATATACAATAGATATTGTAATAATGAAAGGGAAAGAAAATGCTCAAAAGGAAAGAACTACTGGGATAGGGAAAAGGAAAAAAGGAAGAAAGGAAAAGATTATATGTCCGTGAGTGAACATATATAAATTTATGTATGCATATGTACACTAGATAGACAACAGTACTACTAATCTCTTAGTTCAACAAAAAGAACAGTTTGTGCTGTCATTGTTTGATCACTTTTGTATCTAGATTTTGTAACTTGAACAACTAGTTTTGAAATAACAATATGTAATATACTAACTAGTGTTAATTCCCTACTGTTTTTTGAAATTTTTGTATCATTTCTATCCATTTTTTTGTTTCACTTTTTAAAATAAAAAGAGAACATTGCCATTTACACCCTTCCAAGTTCTACCACTTGTTTTAAACACACTGATCCCATCATTCTTGCTGCTTTTTAAAGCAGTTCCATAAGTATTCTTTCTTGAGTGTCCTTTGTTGTGCTGTTGTGGCTGCCTCAATATCTTGAATTGATTTGAAACATTTACTTTTCATGGTCACTGTGACTGTGGGGAGGAGCCAACATCTGCGTCGTGCCAGCCAGACCCAGTAACAGATGAGGTCATATCATAATGGTTTTACAAACCCACCTTTCTCTTGGATATACTCAGCAGCAGCATTTATTGACTTTTATCACACCTCATAAAGACAATCGCTAAAAAGGACTTAAAGATCTCCTTCAGGAAGTGGCAAGAATGATGGGAGGCTTGTACTCTAACAGAAGAAGAGTGACTAATGTGTACCTTAGTCAGATCTTGTCTGAGTCTTACAAAAAAACGGGCCCATGGCACTAGGAGAACATATAGCAGGTAAGTAAGCAAAGAACAGTCTTGCGAAAAACACCAGGTGAGAAGAGTAAGACAGGTACTAGTGCCTGGAAAAGTGTCCATGCACCTGGGTGGCTGAGGGTAGCAAGAAAGTGCTGTTTCTGTAGAATGACCTCCCTTGTCTTCTTATCAGGCTCTGAATGACAAGCTTTGTAAACCAATAGAGGTATTATTTTTGTTTTTGTTTTTGGGTACCGAGGATTGAACAAATGACCTCGCACTTGCCAGGCAGGTGCTTATTTTGCTGAGCTAAACCCCCAGCCCTGCTAAACCCCCAGGCCTCTGTAAACCAATAGAGACAGGGAACCGATACAAACAAGCAATAGCCCTGTAACCCAATAGAAACAGGGCACCGATACAAACAGGCAATAGCCCTTAGACAGGTTTCAGTTCCAGGAAAAACACTCCTGACCACAAGCTGAGAGAAGAGACAAGATGACTCTTTACTCCAGTGTGCTAGAGAGGAGTCTTGCTCACTAATGATTCCACAAGGGAAAGAGACACAGGAGCAGTATCTGATGTGGAAAAGAAAGACTAGCTGTCTCCAGCAGGGCATTTTAATTTCACATGCACAGTGTAAAGCCATGCAAGAATCCCTTGCTAACATGCCCTGTTGGTCTCCAAAATACACGAGTTTATTAAAAGTACAGATGACTTGGTTATAGAAAACAGTTTCAGCATTTGACATAATTAATGTAAATATTGCATGCAATAGGAAAATATTCTAACACCCTTCTTTATTTAAAATAGGTTTAATTAATGTCAAGTGCTGTAACAAGTGGTAATCTCCCCCTGCTTGCTTCTCTTTTCACACTGTGTGGAAATGCTCCCTGCTGCCTTGTTTACCTGCAGATTCTAGAGTCTCAATGAATAGGGGGAGTTTATACTTTATTTCTAAAGCTCTCTCCCTGTCTCTCTGTGTCTGTCTGTCTGTCTGTGTTTCTCTCTCTCTCTCTCTTTCTCTCTCTCTCTCTCTCTCTCTCTCTCTCTCTCTCTCTCTCTCTCTCCCCATCTCTCTCTTCTTCAAAGATAGCTTCTTTTATCAGTAAAAAAAAACTATTCCCAAAGCCTCTGGAAAATTCCTTTGTTATAGACAAGTTCTGTGTCTTACACTCCTTGCAAGGACTTACACGGACCCACTCCAGGTGCATGGGCCTAACACCTGGCGATAAGAATGTCGGTCATCTTTATTGGCCACCGCCTAACAACCGGACTCCTTTCTCCTCTCATTCTGCCTTTAGACTGATTCCGCAGGGATCCTCAACAAGACAAGAAACTGGTTGGGGTGTCAAAAGCAAATGTCAAGAAAACAGAGAGAATTGTATTAGGCTTACAAAATAGCCAAGAGGGATTCTCCTAACCAGCTGCCTACCTTCCTTACCAGCAAAGTGGCACACTGATTTAGCATGAGCAGTGCAACATAAGCCCAGTGGCCAACCTTGTCACGTGTTCTCTATTAAACACTTCCACCATCTTTTATAATTTCTAAAGCAAGCCACTAATTTCTGGTGCAATATTTTGAGATTTAGACCACTAATGAGATGTTAAGGGTAGATCTTTAAATAAAATTCATTTTTGTCACTTGACTGATGAAAGCACAAAGCTAATTTCCAGTTTCTTATTGGAAAGCAAAGCAGAGAGAGAATATTCACAGGATAAGATGACTTGTGTCAAAGGGTCTATTACCATTGTCTCTCCAAAGATTTAGAGGAGTCTTATCTATGCAGGATTTACAAACTGCTGACTTTTCTGTCTTGCTTAATACAGTTTTGTTTCAGATTATTGTATCATAAATTCTAGAGATCTGGGAAAGCCCTAAAATCCCTTTATTTATGTCAAAAGTCTTTAGTTCTAGAGTCCTTAACCTCATGAGATCTTCTCTGGGCAACCCAAATACAAAATAACTGAATACTTTCCTTTGGAGTAGTGTTAGCATTTCAAAGGTTACCTGCTGTTTCAAAGACCTAGTTTTCCTTCATATTTAAACATGAAGACAAATATTGGCACCAAGAAGTACTTCTCTTAATAGTTAAGTTCCATGTTGTATAAAAATACTTGATTTGCTTAAAATCATTTAATAATCCCAACTCAAAGTACATTCATAATTTATAGGTTTTTTCTAAATTTACAAAGTGACACTAATCCTGAATTATCCTAAATATAATTTGAAGGTACTTAGACTTTAAATTATATTTTTGGTTGTGAAATTTACTTTCTATTTTTATAGACTCAAGTGTCTAATTTAAAACTAAAATATTGCAAAGGAGTGAATTAAATCTGAAGATGCATTTAATTGCTTCTGTGAAAAGTTCCCTGTGCTCTACTTAAAAATAAAAATACATATATATGTGTTCATAGTTTATTTTCTACAATGTAAAAGCTTTCAGGAAGGAGGCAGGATGTGCTCACTTGTCAGAACTACAGAGAACTGCAGTGTCTGTTGGGGGTTGTGTCCTTACTGCAGTCTTTATTATTCTCCCAGTGGGTCAGCCTTAAGACATTATCACACTTATTCTCCCATATCTTCTCATTCTATTTTTGGCTTTTGCTTTCTTACTGCTGATTAACTTTTGTTGTCCCTGGAGGACCCTACACCACATCCTGTCCCTTGAGGGCCCCCTACTGGAGCAAAGGGAGATGCTTTTCACCAGATAACTTCAGGGTGGAGAAACCTGGCTTCCTTAGTTTCTATTTCCTCTGTGGTTTCTCTCCTGCTAGCTTCCCAGCAAATTAGAGCTCCCATTTGCCATAGAGAAATCTGAATCTCTCTAAAATTACTAAGAAGTGACTCATGGTAACCACACAGGCTCTTGGGCAGATACCAGGGCAGATAGAACTAGGCTCAGGGAGACAGCTGCTGCGTGGAGCCCAGTGTAATGCTTTTTCTTCCTTTCATTTGCTTCCTCCCAGCCCAGCTCCACTACCAATAAACCTCCAGAGAATCTTCTGTATAAATTTATAATGAGCACTTCTCTGATGAAAATGTTAAGAATCAGTAAATTAGCAAGTTAACAGCATCAGTATGATCCTTGCAATGTGCTAGGCACCTTGGGATATATAAAAGAAGTGAAAGTTTATAGCAGATGTTGAGACAAGAATCCTAATCCCTGATGATTAGAGAACAAGATAGGACAGCTAGAGAATGAGATGGGACAGCTGGTTTCCTTGGGCATATCTATAACAAATGCTGGAGGAGTTAGAAAAGGCATTGCTTTGTGCCTTTTCATGACCTTCTCCTGTGTCTCTCTTCTTCCAAAAACCACCCAACTGTACTAGTAAAGGTTTACCCAAAGCTAGTATTTCCTCATCTTGCAAAGTACTTTCAAATAAAGTCACATTCTGAAATACTGAGGACTAGGACCTCAACATTTATTATGGTTCTAACTCGCAATACAGAGCTTTAGAAATGTCAATAACTTAGACTTCCTAAGTATAATGGTTCCTTAAGTACCTGCGACAATAGGAAATCTCCCTTCCAAAATGAATCCCATACAGACAGCCGCTAAAGCAGAGAAAAGTCTTTATTGCTATAGTTCACACAGGAACTTCAAGAAAACATTTATCATATGGAGAGATGGGATCTTCCATATTCTTGTAGTCTCCATATTTTCGCAAAAAGGTCTTTTGTTGGACGGATGCTTCTATGTGTTTAGTTGTCTTGTGATCAGATCACCTTCTTCCTAATCAGATTCGGGCCAACTATCTTACCTTCTGTGTCTGAGGCGGCAGGGATCTCTAACATAAAGGACATGGTTAGTTTATGTTGGAACCTACCTCACAGTGGGACAGATTGGTTGTATCTATTGGACTGAATTTCCATCTTTCTGTATCTCTACCCACTAGTATATATCCTGACTCTAGGTGAGAAAACTGATCTAAGCAAAAGTTTATAAATACCCTGCACAGTTCTCTCTCTCTGTCTCTCTCTCTCTAACCTTCTTCTTTTGCCTCTCTCTCCCCATCTCTGTCTCTATCTCTGTCTTATTGTTATATTCCCAGGCTAGATTATTAAAGGATGAGTCACATTAAGCAAAATCTAGTCATTTCTCACACATGAGACCCTAAACATGTAAGTTAGCCCAGCCACTACAAACAAAACCACCTAGCCAACTCACGGATAAACACAGACACATGAATAAGCCTTACCAAGCCCAACTGTATAATTTTCTAGACATGAGATAGAGAAAAAAATAGTTACTTCTATAATCTAAATTTTGGGGATCTTTTCTAAGTAATGTTATTGTGGCAAATAGATATCCAACTTATGCAATAATCAATGCTTTCTAATAACTATAACTTCTAGTTGCAGCTACATTATATGACCATCCATGCTTCAAACCAAATTCACAAGAATTTTGTACAAGGGTTCATAATGGGAAAGATATATTTTGTGAAGAAATAGATTGCATTTGTATTTCAGAATTTCTGGCAGAATTTGAGATTTCTTCCTATAAACAAGCCTACTGCTCCATGCCTGGAACAAATAAAGTTCTCAGCAATTTTGAATTAATAAATAAATTTTTTTTCATGAGGTGTCTCATAAAGAAAAAGAAATGACAGTAATGATATCTTATACTTATCATGTTTCCCAATTTTATAATCATAGTGCTGTGTAGTAAGAACTCAATAAATGGTACTTGCTTATTTGTTAATTGATTGATGACACTCAGCTACTACTAATTACTACAGAGGAATGAACTAAGAAGCAGAATTAAACTTCATTAGGAAAGATTTTATTTGATTCATAAGACTTTTGTGACATTCAAGAGTCCTAACTACTAGAAAATGCTATTGTGTTGCTTCTCTAGAGACAGAAGATTTTACATGTTTTTGTTTGTTTTTGCTTCCATAAGAGAGGTGTAATATCACCATATTCATATACTAGATGAGTGTTGCTCATAATCCTTTCCCTTTACTTAGCACTGTGCTCACAGGTCAATTTTAAATTCTTATGTATGACAAAAAGTCCATCTCAAATTATGTGACAGTTTTTTTTAATTTTTTAGTTATTTTATTTTTAGAGGGTTTTTTTTTTTTTTTGAGAAAAGGTCTTGCTTCAGGATGGCTTTGCATGCACTATGTAGCCCAGACTGGCCTCAAATTCACAGTGATCTTCTTGCCATAACCTCCCAAGTACTGGCATTACAAGTGTGCTCTACTATGCCTGGCTTTAAGTTTTATTTTTATTGTTTAACAGTAGCAAAATTTTATTAAAGGTAGGAAAAGCAATTGGATTTGCATAGTGAAAGAAAAAGTAGGAAAAGAAGTAAAAGTATGGCCAAATAAAAATAAGAAATGAAATATACCCTACAGCATGAAGGCAGGCCTCCATGCAAGAGAAAAACACAGCAGTTGTGATATCTTATTTTTAAAGAATAGTTTCCAGATATAAAGCAGCAGTGCTTTACGAAATAATATCGAAGCAAGAATACTGGCAAAACTCATTCCTCCATTAAATATTGACAGAGAACCCAGAATTTGCAGGCAGGCACTATACTCGTGGCTGGGCAGAATATAAACTCTAATTTCCATTTTAAAGAGAGGAAAACAGGCAATGAATTAATTATGAACATGTGTAAGTGGCAGGTAATTCAGTGACAGGAAAAGGATATACTTTGCATGGAGAAAAAGGAAAAACTTCATAAAGCATAAATATTTGAACCAAAGGTAAAAGTTCTCCAAATAGAAATAAGAGAAGGAACATGTAGATTGCCTGTCTTAGTTCACTGTGTGATGCTATAATAGAACACCTCAACCTAGTGAATTGTAAAGTCCGAACAGAAAGGAGGTCCTCACACTGCGTTATCCCATCATGGAAGATGGGAAGGCAAGATGGCACAAGTAAGAAAGGAACAGAGGGAACAAGAGAGCAAAGCAGAGAGAGAGAAAGAGGAGGAAAGGAAGGAAAGCAATCACACTCATTCTTTCATCAGCAACACACTCCTGTGGTATCCAGCTCACACCTATGATGGTGGGATTCACTCACCTATGAATTCAGAGTCTTCATAACCTACTCGTTTTTTAAAGTCTCAACTCTCAGTACTTGCATTGGGGATTACATTTGCAACACATGAACCTTGGGGGACACATTCAAACTGTAGCATAAGCAAAGGTTGCAAGCTACACAAAATCACAGTGCGAAGCTCTGTTTGATGATACATGGCCTAAATAAAGCCAGGCATTTGAAGAAGAGACTAGAACATAGACTTGGGTCCTGACCTGAAAAATGATGTATGTCCAGTAAGGAGGTTCTGCAGTGGCATGCCATCAAATGATTTTAAGGTAATTTGGACTTTAAATTCTTACTCCAAGGAACATTGTAAAGACTATGTTAAAAAAAATGAGTTAGATTGAATTGAAACCAAAAAGAAAATATTGCTACAGAATAACAAGTAAAACTTCTGAGCCCTCATCATGGGAGGACCATACTCTAGATCTTAAGAGAGATGGCATGTGCAGTTGGTAAAATGTTCTGTGGGATAGCCAGATGTAATAATTTACAGTTAGTGTTCCTGATTAGTATTGGCTTAGGTTAAATTATTGCTCTATTTAGTAAGACTGTGGTCTTTCTCCTCCACTCTCCATATGTAAGTATCTTAATTAAGTCAAGGAAAGAAAAGGAAGGTTGTACCAGCCTGCAGCTGTAAGATAGTTCTTAGCAACATTACAGAAACAATTATTAAAACTATATACCTGAAAAACTGTGACATTCTATAATACATGAAAGCAATAGCTCTCAGATATCAGTTCTGTGAGGTAGACAGTTATGAGAATTTCATGCTCAGTAAAAAGGAAAAAGCAATGAAGTATTTTTGTTTTGAAAAAAAATGAGAACCAACAACAAATAACCACAATAAATCAGTTAATAAACAACTATTGAGCACCTTCTATGAAATTCCTCATTAAATAGGTTTGAGACTCTGATGATTTGGTTAGTTGCTGTGTGGAAATATTTTTGAACATAAACCTCACCAAATTTGGTATGGTGAATATTTAAGAAATATATAGCTGTACAGTTTCTTCTCTCAAAAATCTTCCAGTTGGCTAACATATATGGATGAAAAAGCACAAAAAAATTGGATAATGTAAACATTAAGGCTGAAAGTAATTATCCCTTACATTTACAATTTAATTGGTAACTGTGGTAACTGGTAAATAATGTAGATGAAGCTTGCGTTTCCCTGTGTGAAGACAGAGGGGTAGTATCTGGGCAGTTTCAGTTACATAAACAAAAAGTGCTTTTTGAATACCCATTTTGCCAACACAGGTTATGGTTTCTTTTTAAAGTCATTGTCATCTGCCAGAAAAGTTTTAAGTCTTTAGAAGTATTGACTTCAAGCAGTATTTCTCAAACTACTGCTGCATGTGAAACATTTATTTTACAAAGCTGTCATTAATCCCCCAGAGCTGCCATGAAACACTATAAATAGATAAGAAAGGAGAAAATTAAGAGTAAAAGATTTTATGTCAGAAAGTAAAAAAAAATAAAATTGGCAGAAAAGAATGAGAAAGAATGTGAAATAACAGAAAGTAATTGGCGTGATGATAGAAAAGTCAACAAGGCTAAGACTAAGAGCTTAATGCTATTTTTGTCAATATATTCTTAAATGACAAAAATATCTTTCAGTTATATTTTATCTTGGTATCATAATACAATAACAACAAATTTTCCTATCTCTAAATAACCCTTTTGACTTCTTCCTGTAATGAAGTCTATTTTATCTCATTCCACTGAGTAGAGAAGGTTACAGTAACTATGAGAAAGGAGAAATAGTTGTCAGACCTCTGATAAAAGACTTGACACAACAGATTTGAAAACATTCAGCCACTGTCAAGCATAACTGTCTTAATTATAATAGGGAGAAAAATAACCAATAAGGAAGACTGAACAGTGTATTGTTAGCAGTTTCCTAACTTGTGATATACTTTAGGTCTAGATAGCTTCAATTGCATATATTTTATCATGAAAGTAAATTATCTTCTGATTTTTAGCCTTTGGTTCTTTGAGGAGATAACTATCACAATATTCTAGAATATTCATCCATAGTTTGGGCAATGTTTTTGAACATAAACCTCACCAAATTTGGTATGGTGAATATTTAAGAAAATATAGCTATACAATTCCTTCTCTTAAAAATCTTCCAGTTGGCTAAGGTATATGCATAAAAAAACACAAAAGAGTAAATTCAATTGGATTATGTAAACATTAATGCTGAAAGTATTTATCCCTTACATTTACAATTTAATTGGAAATATTAAAACAAAGATCTGTGTGACCTTAATGATAGAGGGGACCTGCTCACCCTGATGTAGCCAGAAAACAGAGAAGAAGGAGTGAGGGTCCCAATATCTCTGTAAGGGTTTTCCCCAGTGACCTAAGGGCCTCAGAGTAGGCCCCACCTCTTAAAGGGCCCTCACCTCCCAGTAGTACCACAGGCTGGTGACTGAGACTTTAATACATAAGCCCTCTGGGAGATGGGAGAAGATATTATGATCTGAATTTGGGTCTCCTCTTCCCCACATGTTCTCCCCATGGTGTACTCATCCACCATGGGCCCAGAAAGCAGGGCTAAGCAACCATGGAGTGAAAACTCTGCCCTTGAGAGCTAAAATAAACCTGTTCCCTTAAAAATTTAACTAATTAATAACATCAGATATTTTGTTACAGTAACAGAAAGTTGATTAATGCAGTGACTTGATCTAGTCTCTTTGATTTCATACCCTTTTTATTAAATCAGAAAGTGACATGAATTTTTAGCTCTGCTAAGACTTCTGCCTTTAATTCTGAAGGTGTGTATCCAATTTCCTACTTAATATCTGTGTAACTGCGTAGCACAGATATGTCCAATTTAATATAACAAAAGTTGAACAACTGTTCTAGAGTCCTTCCCCCAATATATGTCTTTCATAAAATTTATTTTAGTTAAAGACAATTCTATCTTTTCAGTTTCTCAAGTCAACATTCTTAGCATTATGTTCAATTCTTAGTCATAAAATCTAAGTGGCCTTCAAACTATATGTAAGATCGCGCTTAGCATTTGTGTTGCTACCCATTTGGTTGGAGTCATCATCATGATTTAGCTGGATTATTCCATGACCTTCAGTGTGGTCTCCCGGCTTCCAACACTTACTCCTTGGTAGCCTGATAGCACATTTTCAACAGCAGCCAGAGTCCTTCTTTTTCAATAAAAATTATGTGTAGTTATTCCTCTTTCCTTCCAGTCTCCCTACATTCATTCAAAATAAAAGCCCAGGTCCTCACAATGACCTGAAAGTTCCTACCACATCTGTCTACACAACATCTTTCTTACTGAATAACTGCTACTCTGGTTTTATTCTAACAAGAAGAAAGGAGTCCCTATGTACTTTTGGACCCTTAATGTAGACACTCTCTCAATCAAAATACTCCTTCAACAGATATATTCATCTGTCAACTCCTTCAATTCTTCGTTCAGGAATCCTCTCCTCAAAAAGGGATTGCCAAACATCTTATTTAAAACAGAAATGTAGAATGAAAGTCCCACACTGACGGGGATGTTTATTAGTTTTATGCAATACTGGGTGATGAAAAAGGATATTGACATAGGTACTTATCAATTCCATGTATATGTGAATTTAAGAGAGCTAAAAGGCAAAGAAAGAAAATAAGGTCTACTCATCATCTGAGATTTTGGAGTATTTGTATAATGTGGCATATGTAGTGTGGTGTTAGACATGCACAGAGTTATGTTATTAAAAATCCAATTAGCTTAAATTAGATTTAGTTTGATTTGATTTTTCTTACAATGAAACATGCAATAATTACTTATTAATGCATTTTTAATTCAAATTTTTCTTTGCTTTTTTAAAGGTCATTTCTCTGTCATCCCTAAGATCATTCTACTTTAATTACAGTTACTGTTTTTCTTGTCTTGTGTCCCAAAGTACATGGCATTTTAACTGTTCCTTAATATATTTCTACCTTTCTACTGCTATCTCTCCTTTACCCTCCTTCTGCTCAAAATATCTCTTTTCTAAATTTTGCTAAATGAATTTAAATTATAATCAGTGAAATATTTACAAGTGTAATTTTTTATTTTAAGATCAAAAGCCAAAAAACAAAATGATACAGATTTTCAAAACAAAATAATACGAAATTAAAACTAGTTAACGTATTGTATATAGTTATCGTCAAAGTACTTGTTCAGAATGCAAAATTTAGACATGAAAAAATGATCAAACAATGAAAACACAAACTGTTCTTTTTGATGAAATAACAGATATTAGTAGTATAGTTATCCATTTTGCATATATATATATATATATATATATATATATACACACACACACACACATATATATGTATACACATATGGATATGTTATTTTCCCTTCTCTCTTTCCTCCTTTCCCCTATCCTAGTTGTCCTTTCTTTTCATCTTCACAATATCTATTATACATTTTGGATCTTATTCAGTTTTTCAGTTTTTTTTTACATTGGGGAGACAATACAACATTTACACAAGCAAGTCTGATTTATTTCACTTATGAGTATGGTCTCAAGTTGCATCCATATACCTATAAAAACCTCAAGTTTATCCTCCTTTATAGCTGAGCAATACTCCATTGTATAAAAAATACTACATGCAAGCATAATTTTTATATACTATTATTCTTGCATAAGTATGATTCTGAGTTGTAAATAAGGGACAACCTCAGCAACTATTTTGGTCTATTCTGTTTCATGCTGTTCTATTATGTTTGATTACAATGTTGTATTTTTTTCTTTCACTCAACTCTACACTGTCCCAATTTTTATTACTCTAAAATAGGTCTTAACCACTTACAGCAGTTGGTCTGTGTTCTTCAACAATGACCCTTCTGTAGAAAAGCAGAGGTAGAGATGTTGGTCAAAGGATGAAAAATTTCAGTTAGAAGAAAAAAATTCAAGAAATCTATTGTACAGTATAATAACTGCAGTTGTAAAACTGTATTGTATTCTTGAGTAATTCTAGAAATGTAGCTTTTAACTGTTATTATCATAAAAAATGATAAATATATGATATGTTAATGAACATGATTTTCCCATGCTGCAGTGCACACATGTCTCAAAGCAGTATTTTAGAAAGGATACATATATACAATTTTTAACTCATTAAATCAATAAATAAAATTTCTACCACTAAAGGGTAGAAGGAGAAAATGTAAAACCAAAATTTTAAAAAATGTCTTCTATAATGTTAGACATTTATATGTATATATTTTTAAATCTGCCTGTCAATTTGCACATAAAAGTACAGCTACATGTGTGCATCCATACATGTGTACACAGATATAAATACATGTATATATATGTACATGTGTACATGTGTGAATTTGGTTTCCAATATTTCTGCATCTGTGACCATGATAAAAATTATTTTGGAATTACCTTTCTGGAAATCTCTTTGTAGAATTTGGTTTGCTCAATTTAAACAGAGTCAGATTATATGTCTTCTTTTGCTATTTCAAGATCATCCTTATTTCTAAATTGCTACTTAGTAGGTTTTTCCTACTGGTCCTAAATTTGTGATTAGTTCAACCTCTTTGGGCATCAGTAAATATACCTTAGGGGATAGTAGTTTTAAATTCCAAATCTACTTCTCCCAATCTCTAGCGTCCGAATTTTTGGCTAAGCAAGTTTCAAATCTTTGCTAGTCCTCAAAGAATACTAAATTTTATTCAGTCTTTCTATCATCATCACCAGAAGAACAGGCCCAAAGCAGCTATTCGTCATTCCCAGAAGTGCAGGCTGCATCTAGAGCCTATTCTTGACCCTCCTGATGGAGGAAAGGAGCTCAGAAGTTCCCTTTTATCTTCCTCTTTCTGAAACATGACTGAGGCCATAGTAATTTTCTGAGCCCCATGGCCCATCTGGTCCTTGGAGCTCTCTCAACCGACCGGGCTGTTTCTAGGAATATCTTCGTCTTCTCCTATTACTTTCATGCCTTACGTTATCAAAGAAAACGCTAAGTCCAGGATTTCAGCATTCCACCTTGGCAACTGTATAGCAGAGTGGGAGATTTTTCCCTCTCTCGGTATTTGTTTATCAATATCAAAATAGTACATGACTAGGCAAACCTAAACTATGTTAAAAAGGTGAGTGAAAAAGGAGAAAATACTTTGAATAATAACCCACCACACCAACAGAAAATTGATTAGATGTGGTTTCCCTAATGAAAATTTCTGGGCAACAAAAGTGGCATCTGGCCACTGCAGCTTTCTGCCTTCCCAGCACTGCAATGCACAGCCCAGGGATACAATGCAAAATAAAAAGTACTCAGAACCCTTCTCAGCTCCTCATTGCCAGCTTTAGGAATGGGCAGACATATAGAAAATTATCATATCAATGATGGTGCTATAACAAAGGCATTAAAATCATACTATCTTAAAGTTAAACTTATTTAACTTTATTATAGAGTTCAAAAATATTCTGAGAGGAAAAGGTCAAAACTGAAATTTCCTTAGGAATAAGTAAGCTTTGCATAGGTAGAAAAAGGCAAAGCATGATCAAAATAAAAGGTCACTGCCAGCTAGCAAGAGGATGCAGACCAGAGTTGTGAAGATTTTAATTTACTATGAGGAAAGTTAGAAATGAACCAGGAAAAAATTACTTAGCAATATTCTGGGCCAGTTGAGGTTGGAAATGTTAGATTTGTTGTGATACCAACCTTCACAATTTGCATGGTTATTTTTTTTCTCTAGACAGACAGATACATAGCAAGGTGAAATTTTCTCCTGAAAGATACCATAGTTTTATGATGAAAGTTAAGGGTAGACCAAGAGAAGGGAAGATTTCTTTCTTTGAATGATATAAGCTTATGTTGAGCAATTTTTTATATACCTGATTGCCATTTGTGTGCTATCTTTGGAGAAATTATTGTTCAAGTCCTTTGTCTATTTTTAATGTTTTTTGTTGTTATTATTGTTTTTTGTTTTTGCTGTTCAGTTGTATGGAGTCTTTAAATATTTTGGAAATTAATCCTTTATTAAATAAACAGTTTTCAAGTATCTTTGAACAGTTTGTTCAAAAGTAGGTTGCCCATTTATTGTTAAATATTTCTGTGCTGTGCAGGGGCTTTTTAATTTGATTTAGCATACTTTGTCTAATTTTTCATTACCTGTGCATTTGTGTCATGTCCAAGAAATCATTGACCGAACTAATGTCAAGAAATGCTCTATTGTATTTTACTCTAGGAGTTTCATAATATAAAGATATACATTTATGTCTCTAACCCACTGTGAGTTGATTGTGATTTTTGATCTAATTTCAAACTTTGCACAGGTGGTTATCCGATTTTTCTGGATAACAATTGTTGAAGAAACATCATATTGCATATTCTTAGTTCCTTTTTCAGTGATTTGTTAGCTATGAATGTATAGGTTCATTTCTGTGTTCTCTCTTCTGTTCCATTGTTCTGTGACTGTTTTTAAGTCATCAGCATACCCTTTTAATTATTGAAGTTTTATGATGTATTTTGAAATCAGAAAATGTGATGGCTTGTGATTTTTCCAATTTTTCCCAGGAATGCTTTGTGCTATTCTGGGTCTGTTGTTCCATATGAATTGTAGTAATTTTTTTTCTGTTTTTAAAATGCTATGGGAATTGTTCATGGGCTAGCAGTGACTCTACAGATTATTTATGTCCTCATTTCTTTCATCAGTATTCTCTAGTTTTCAGTACACAAATGTTTCATGTGCTTGGTTAAATTCATTCTTTATCTTTTGTTCTTTCTATGTGATTATAAAAAAGATTGTTTTTATAATTTCTTTTTCAGATGATTACTTACAATGCATAGAAATGCACACAACTGTGTGTGTTGATTTCGTATCTTGTAACTACTGAATTCATTCACTAGTTTTCATAGTGATTTGGGTATCACATGCGCTGGGTCTGGAGTCTAGGAGTCCCCAGACTCACCCTCACCAGGCTTGTTTCACTCTCCAATGTAGGAAGAGGAGCAGAGATCAGTCAAAACAAACGCTTCTTGCAGGTATTACAGGAAATAATACAAAGCCACTCTGGGGAAGGTATAAGAGCACTCAGAATGAAAACACCCTTGAGTGCAGACCAGCAATCCTGTTTTTGCAGAGTTATGGTCCCATCCCCACTTCCCTTGAAAGGGTCACTACTTGACAGGTTACTGTACTTGTTGTTAGGGGCCAGGGTAGGTGGACCAGCTGGGGAATCTGGAGAGGAAACATTTTTAGGAAAAAGTAACCTACTTAAAGAGGGACATGGGTGAGATGTGTAGCTAATAGAAGAGGATTCAACCACAGGCTGCCAACTCAGTGTAGCTACACAAAGGCAAATGTCAAAAACCTAGGCTGTGGGCTCTACCGCCTGCTGCTTACTGAGATGCAGAGGTTCCTGCTTTTCTACCTCTTAGAGTGGCCCAGCTCCCTTAATCTAATTCTGCCTAAAGATCCCAACTAAATGGGGAATCTCTGCTGTCTGGTTCTGATTCCTAGCACTGTCAAACTGCTTTTGGCCTTACTGAATGCAAGGAATTGCTTTCAGTAGCCTTCGGTATTGTGTTGGCCAAGTGTCTATAATTACGGGGTCAGTGTGTGGCAGCTCTAGAATTAGGTTGTAAGCTTTTGTTAGGATGTGCCTCTGACTTGTGAATGTACCATGTGTCTCAGTCCCACACTCACAACCCACATGCAGACTTATGTGAGACAGGAGGGCTCCAATGTGCTGGAGTTGCAGCTTTCATTTTGTCCATGTGGAAGTTAGCTAAAGGTGGCTGCACTGGGAATTGTCTTTCCACAGGTCAGTGAGGCTTTCAGAAAAGCCCAGCAGGTTAGGCTTTGGTGAAATCGCTCTCCTGGGGGCACAGCTTGCTCACAAGAGCAGAAAGCTCGGAGCCATTTCAAAATGGTTTGCTTCCCCCTTCCCTATCAGAAGTGCAAGGGTATTTTTCTACACTTTTACTGGTAATGAGAGTGAGTTGACTAGGCATTTAAGTCTCATGCATTGCTTTTCAAATTAAACCAGCTTCACTCTGACCTTGAAATTTTACTCACCTGCTGAGAATGTTGTTGCTCCTTGTTTGCATTTTTATAGTGTCAGATTATTATTAGAAATGTTAGCAAAAAAAGTGCTTTGAAACTGAAGTAATTTATTTTATTCTAGAGCATTTTTATAGTTTGGTGATTTTCCCCATACATATTTTTTAAAAATATACTTAATCTGTATATTGGACTATGGCTAAATTGAGGCCATATCAATGAAGCCAAATTTGATGCAAGTGACTACTAACAAAGAACTTACTGTGTTTTCTTTCTAGAGTAACTTGAGTGAAGTATAATTTGTATAGGTCAGAGCACAGGCATTTTTATTACATAATTTGTGTTCTGACAAATGTATGCCATGGATAATCATAAGAGCAATCAAAATATGAAATACTTCGATTATCTCTCAAATGTCTTTATTCTTCTTCTCTATCAGAATAGCCTCCCATATCCCTTCGCTCAGCCCCGGCATGTACACACTGCCACGTGGCTTAGCGACCCAATTTTCAGGTCTGCACTGTCACTGTGCATTAATCTCTCCACTTCTAGAATTTCATAAAATGGAGTCTTATATATACTCTAGCTATGCCTGGTTTTGTTTGCTTAGAAAAATGCTTCTGATATTCATTCCCCTTGAGTGCTTTAGCAATTTGTTCCTTTTCATTGCCAAGTTACAATATCCCTCATATGAATACATCACTATTTAATCACCTACAGTGTATTGGATTTTTTTCCAGTTTGGAACATTAACATAAAAGCTACTATGATTATTTTGTATAAATCTCTTTTTTATATATTTTTCTCTTGAGCAAACAACTAGAAGTGGAATTACTATATCATATGCCAAATATATATTTAACTTTATGAGAAACTGCCAGTTTTCTAAAGTCACTATTCCAGTTCATAATCTCAACAGCAGTGTGTAAGAGTTCCAGTTGTTGCATATTTTTGCTAAACCTTGATATTGTCACATTGGTGATATATCATTTAATTGGTGATATATCATTTAATTTTAACTTGCATCATCCTAATTACTAATAATGATGAGCACTTTTCCTTAGATGTTTTATCCATTTTTATACTTTTTTATGTAAAGAGTCTGTTAAAACAGTGGACTATTACTAACTAATTGGCTTCTGTTTTTCCCCCACCTCACTGGTAAACATTGCTTCTATATTTTCAATACAAACCCTTTGTTAGACAGGGTTTTCTTTCAGTATTTTCTTCCAATTAAAACTATATGTTCACAAAAATCTTCCAGGTCACAGTTTGTGTTTCTTTTATTTCTTTGTGTCTTTTCAAAATTAAATGTTTATTAATTGTACTAGTTGGTTTATTGACTGACCTGAAATACTGTATATGCTCAATATAGCCCCCCCTTGTTTTGGACTAAAGATTGAACCCAAAGAACACTAAGATATATCCTAGTCTTTTAAAAATATTTTTAGCTCCCTTAATTTATTTTTTTCACTAGTACATGTTTGCAGTAAATAATGCATACACATTCCTTTTGTGGAGTTGTTACATGTGCATAATACATTTTTCATCCACTTGCCTCCTTCTTCTTACACCCTTCCTCCATTTCTTGATCCCCTCTCCATTTGAGAGAGATCTATTTCCCTACTAGTTTTTTAAAAAATTGTTTGCTCTAAAACAGAGTTCTCAGGCTGGCCTTGATTTTGTAAACCTCTTGTCTCAGCCTCATGACTAGCTGAGAATAGCAAGTGTGTTCCACTTTGCCCAGCTAAACCCATTTTTTATATCCCAATGCAAACACCTCTAAATTTTTCTGACAAACTGAATATGTGAACTAAAATAATAAAGGTAAAATAGCTAAATGTCTCTTTCATTAATATTGATATTGCAAGCAAATTTCAAATAGATTAATACATAAAATAAGACACTAGTAGAGAAGTGCTGAAGTTTCTCAACATCATAAAAAAAAATTTGCTGAACCAGTTTGAGTTCCTAGTGTTGTGCAATAGGTCTGGATGGGAGCTGAAGGACTCACTAGCTTAGGCTTCAGTCAGAGCTTCTTTGCTGAGATAGCACCACTCCTTCCACTCTGCTCCTGTATTCCAAGATGCCTGGGACCTGTTGACACTTGTCATTCCTAAATGAAGGAAATGTAGAAATTGCCTTGAGACAGGAGAAGAACACTGTCTGGCCACCCAGTGAGGTCTCCTGCTCTACAGAGCCTATGGGAAGAGTACAACATTCTGACTCTGCCACCTTCCTGCAAGGTAACTTTAGGTGATGCCTCCTCTTGGCTGGTGGAGATTCCTTGAAATAAGGAACTGAAACACCAGGCACATTGTTATCTGGCATGAGGCTCCTAAAGATGAACCAGATTGGGTTGAACCCTCAGAGCTTCTGGTGTCCCAGACAGATAGGAATTTAGTATTTAAGTTTCAATAGCAATAACCTACTGGCCACCATTGGGAAGGATATAGGCCTGGAAATCTAACCAGCCATGCCCGCCAGCCACGATCAGGACTGGTAACAAGTGAAGACTGGCAGAAACAGTCAAGCTCATGCCACCATCAGGGGTATATTGGAGTAATCATGCATGTCTGCAGAAGCCAGCCATGCACTCTACCACTTTCCTGGGAACCTAGCTTAGGAGAAACCCATGTGCCTGGCCTACTCCCCTATGCTGTGAATGGGGAGCCAATTTAGGAAACACCCAGGACCCCACAACCAGCTTGTCCAGAGAAACCCAAGAAAATGTCAAGAAAAAGGAACAAAAGTCAATCTCAGACCTCTAGCCCATACAGAAGAAGTCTAGAATACATAGACATGGAATAAATTGGAAGTCATAACCTGAAATTTCTGAAAGGATAGCAACTGAAATAAAGAAACAACTTTATGAGATTGTAAAAGTAATCAGATCGTAAATAATATATTAGGTAAAAGAAGAAATGACAAACATAATGAAACAATTGCTAAGTATATCTAAAGAAGACATAGATTTTAAAAGGAGCATAGGAAAATGTTGAAAACCTCAAATGAACAACATAGAAAAAATTACAATACATGAAACAGATTCAGAGAGATATCCAAGAAATGAAAAACTCCATTAAAAGCAGGAAAACCCACTTGAAAGAAACTGAAGATAGACTTTCAGACCTTGAAAACAGAATTGAAGCTAGCAATCATGAAAGGGAAGATCTCTTAGAAATAA